>JACGDI010005482.1:512206-562789 GCA_014898725.1 Jacaranda copaia | reverse complement strand
ACATTATTTGATCATCTCGCATTTAAGTTGTTAATCTAGGAAACTATTTATTAAACACTTGACTTGTTACTGCTTAACTGATTATAAAATTCTTGACTTGTTACTGCTTGACTGTTTATAAAATTCTTAATTTGTTACTGCCTAACTATTTAAAAAAAAAAATTCGCTCGTGTTTTTCTCGAATATTTTCACTGTACAAACTCTTGAATATTTTCACTGCACAAATTATGTTAAATTCATGAACGTACATAGCACATACTTAGCACTTACTGAGTCTTTTGCTCACACTCTTGATTTTTTTTTTAACTTCTTTCAAGCAAACCTAAATCCTTAGCCCTAGTGAGGATATTGAACTTGCTTATGACGAGAACCGAAATTGAATGTTTTCTTTTGAACTGAGCACTTTACAGTATCTTTAGCTTTATTGCCATGTTGGCAAATTAATTCTTCTCCTTTAATGATTTTCTAGTTGAGGGAAGAATATTGAGCATTTGGAGTTTCTATGTTGCTAGAATTGTTTGAATTATTATGAAAGTTGAAGTTTTTTTGCATCTAAGATCACAATTTTAGATAAGTGATCTGTTTTTATTTGGAATTGAGTTTTACGCCTTGAAACTAAACTGTATGGTTAAAATTTTGGGGTGTGACATAATTTGTCTTAAGACACTAAAAAAATATTTTTTTTCTTTTTTTCTTTTTGAGCAAATGAAGTAAATGAATATTATTAGAAAACAAAAAAAATCAATAATTTAAATTATATTCGGTAATTTGTAGCAAGCATGTACTAGTAAGATAATACATGACCTAAACGTTTGGGCCCAAAATTTTAGGGAGCATAAAACAAGGACTCTACTTACTTAATGGTCGGGCCAGCCTAAACAACATCAGAAGTTTCATGACGTGCCAAAAATATGGTGGAACATTATCTTTGGACAATTAATATTATTTGCCTTTAATTGTGCTTGATCACAGCTCAATTAAAATAACAAAATACATATCATAAAGCAAAAGAGGCAAAAATATTAATTAAGCTGAAATTATTTAAATTTGGTATGTTTTTTGCATCTAAATTTGGAGGCTAAATCCACAATGATTGGGCTGTGACAAGAACTATCGCCCAACCCGTGTTCCTCGGGATGATATCCAAATTCAATCTATTCAATCTTAGTAAAATGTGGGTGAAGTACCAAGAAAATGGAAAGGAAATCGAAATTTACATTTTCTTTACATACACATACATCAGATATTCGATGTTCAAACCTGTAACTTCATATTATATGTGTGGAACTTATATTAATGGAATAAATGGCCGCCGACACATCAAAATTTACACTTAGTGCAGTGCATATTTCATCTCCAATGGTAAATATATGTAAAGATATGTAACAATATTTACAAGATTGACATTAATACTGAGCCATTTGCTATTTAACATATATGGCAACATGACATATGTTGTTCATGATTATGAAAGATAAATGATATTGACATGCCTACACCAAGCTCAATAAGTCACTTAAGTTAACTGAATCTAACAACATATTTAATCCATCTTGACACTTGAGGAGAGCATCCTACCATTTGTTGTTTTACATATGAGGCAACTTGACATGTATGATTGTTCATAAGTCTACAAATTAAACTATTTGACGCGTCTACACTAGGTCTTATAAGTTACCTAGGTTCAATTGAGCCCAACAACGTATCAAGTCCATCAACGATTAAGAATAGTTGACAGAGTGCATCCTACCATTTAGAATTATAATTCTCAAAGTTTATGCCTATAAATAACTCTCTTATTCATTTTAAGGCATTAGTCTCAATCGGTTGAAGAAGCGGCTTTTAATGTTTCCTCTAATCCTCGAGCTCAAAGTATTCAGTCTATTCACATTGAAAATGACTTCTATTTTCACAACTAATTGAGTCCACTACTTTGAGAATTAAAGAGATATTATCAGCCTGAACCCGCATTAATTATGTTACTGCTTCAATTGAGGATCATCACTAATTTCTCTTATATTTCGTTGTGTATATTATCTCAACTAAGGAAACACATCAAACATAAAATATTATTGAAATTGAACCACTTGATAGTACTTTCTATGCAAATGAATATTATATTTCATTTATAATTTATTGGGTTGATTTTTCAGACAATTAATAATTTAATATTACAAAACACATTAGACAAATATTATTGCTATTGTTCATAAACTTCTTGTACATCAAATTAACAATTTTGGGCATGATTGGGACTTGGAATATCTTCCAAGCCAAGCAATCAAAACACTTATTCAATGTTAACCTAACAAGAAAAAAACACAGATATTATACACACAAAAAAGTCCTCCCTCCTAAATTTTCCTCAACATAATTTTGGCTCCATACTTAGGCTGCAGAGTGAGCACCAGAACAGGAGCATGCTCATAAAAAGGAGACAGCTCAAATGAAAAGTGCTGGAGAATGTTGGCCAGGGCTACCTTAGCTTCCATCATTGCAAAGTTTAGCCCAATGCAAATTCGAGGGCCTGAGCCAAATGGAAAGTATGCGGCTGATTGACCATCCTTTGCTGCCTTTGTTACTCCTTGAGCAAATCTTTCTGGTCTGAATTCGTTGGCATCGTCTCCCCATACTTCTTTGTCGTGATGAAGAAATAGCAAAGGTAATACAATTTCCACTCCACAGGGTAGAATTAGGTCTCCTAGCTCTATTGTCTCCCGGGTGGTTCGGAGGAGTGCTGGTGCAGGTGAATATAGTCTAAGTACTTCAAGGAGAATCATAGTCACCTGCAGTTTATTAAGTTGGAGTAGCAACAATTTTGAGCCAATATGTTGAATGTCACATTTTATGTGTCCACCCAAGGAAGGATCATCAAAAACTTGTTTAGTCATGAACACAAAAATCTAGTAGCATCAAGATATTAGTCAAACTGAAGTTTTTCCACCATAACGACCAAAAATCTATTTGCGCTCTTTAGTGTTTTTATTCATTGAAACTCACTCTGATGTGAGCATAAAAGTTTGTTAATATCAAAATGCCAGTCAAAATATAGTTTCTCCACCATATGGAGATTCAACAATTTATGAACTATTACTTTTAGGTATAATAGTCCTTCCTCCTTCCCTACTGTTTCATCAAAAACCCGTTGCAACATGAACATACAAGTCTATTCATATCAATATGCCATCCAAATAATATATGGTTTTTTCCACCAAAAAGATTGAAAAATTTGTGAACTACTATATCTAAGGACTAGAAACCCATTTGGTTTCATTTTTAAATCTCATTTTCATATTTTCTACTATTTAAAAATTGAAATACTTTATTTTTCACCCAACATCATTTTCATTTTCATTCTCAAAACATATTTTCCAATTACCTATATATCTTCTCTTTCTATGTCATTATTACTACATTTCTCTACCCACAACCTATTAAACTCAATACAATCATTATTTTTACTTAACCATATATAAACTTATTTTCAACTCATTTACACTAATTACCTTTTCAAAATTTTAAAATGATAGAAATGAAAAATAAAAAATGGAAAATGAAACCAAACGGGCCCTAAAAATCTATATGCCTTCCTCAACATTTTTGAGTCATCAAATTATCTCAATTAATATCAAGGTGTTAGTCGAATTGAAGTTTTTCCACCGTGCATGAAAATAAATGACCTATGAGCTACTACTTCAAGGGCTAATATTCTATATCCTAGCATTTATTCATTAAAAACTCATTTGGGTATACACATAAAAGCTCATTATTATCAAGACGACAGTCAAACTAAAGTTTTATCCAGCATAGAGGTAAAACAATTTATGAACAACTACTTTAAAGACTAGTAATCATCCACATTCCCTTGCATTTATATTCATAGAAACTCTTTTGGATGGTAACATATAAGTCCATTAATAACAAGAAATCAAACTGAAGTTCTTCCAACATAGAAATGCCAGAAGAACTTGAAAGTAAATAAGGATATATATAAGAAACTTACCTTTTTCAATTGAAACAATCCACGAAAATCCAGTCTGCTCTTTCCAAAAGCCTGCAGAACCTCTTCCCGGGCTTGCATTTGCCAATTTTGATGGATGCTTAGCATAACCATTGTCCACACAAGCAAAGTAGACGTGGTCTCTTGGCCACCAAAGTAGAACAGCTTGCACTCCTCAATCACATCTTCAATGCTGATTCCCACTTCTCGCCCATTTCCGTTATTCCCTTCTTCTTTATAACTAGATTCCAGCAATATGCCCAATAAATCATTACTCTTTTTTTCTCCTCCCCTCCTCACTGCCTCCTCTCTTTGCCGAATGATGCCCTTCACAATAGTCTCCACATCCCTGGCAATTTTTTTGATTCTGTTGTTTGCTTTGGTCGGCAAAAACCTGTTCATTTGAATAGGCATCTGTTACTAAAAAATTGCTATGAAATTAATTCCATATTTATAGCTACAAATTTTCATAACAGAAGGCAATCTTTTTCTTTTTTTAAATAACAAGCAACAAAAATTGTTAGTTATCATTCCATAGCCTTGTTCGCTAGAAGTGCAGTAGATTAGTTGTGCATCATCTCTAGGAAAATTAATTGTAGCATCTACTAGGTCAATTTTGTAGATAAAAACCTATGAATTTTTGTAGCATTAGGCTACAAATTAATTGTAGTTGATACTCTAACTTTTAATCGTGACACTCATTTGAGCGCAATATTGATGAAATCATCCACAACAAAATACATTCTTGATGCCTGATTTTACCTGGATCCGGGAATATATAAAGACCGGCTGAACTGGGACACCAGTCTAGCTTGCTCTTTTTGGAGCAGGAATATCTCTTTTCCTTCTTCATAGTTGCTTCCAAATGCGGTTCGGGATATTATATCAGCTGTTAAGTTTGAAAAGTAAGGCCAGACATCGACCTCATGAGACCCTTTATCCAAAAGCATCGCCTCCCATTTCTCCACAAGCTCCATGCAACATATATGCATTAAAGGAATCATATCCTGCAGACTCCAAGTTTATATCCAGACAAGACATATAGTCAGCTTGATTTTTAAATTCTTAGACTCTGTTTCTCTTTTGCAACCCAAAGATTTTGATTGTACTGTATCGGAGTTTTTCATAAGTCAAAAAGCAAAAAATTCAAAGCTTAGATAGCAAAGATCTGCATAAATTTGACAAGGGAAATTTAGAGGGTGTTTGGACGAGCTTATAAACACCTCAAAACATCTTAAAAGGCATTTGATAACTTGTTTTAAAAAAGTGTTTGTAAGCTTTTAAAATAAAATATTCAGAGCATATAAATTCTTTTTTAAAAAGTAAGTATTTTCTAACTTATTTTTAAGAGCAAACAATCCTAATTTTAATCATATTCATCACAGCATTGCTATTACTAACATTATATAAGCTCTATAATCTTATTTTATCCAAAAACTTGAAGAACTTATTTAAAAAAAAAATTAGCATCTTATAAGCTCTAAAAACATCTTATAAGATACAAATTCTTATAATATTTTTTAAATAAGTTTAACAAAATCTTCTTATTCAGTGTAGGAGTTTCACACGAGTTGAATAGCCAACGGATCTAAGAGATGTATGCTTTTATAAGTATTTAATAATTATATCAATTGAGGACTTGATTTCAAAATTACAAAATATATTTTAATTTATCACACAAGTGGTTGTATGCACCAAACACAATATTAAATTGCTTTATCCTAATGGACTTCATAAATATTTCATTTTCTTACCTATTACGCTGTGTGACAGAAGATTCAACTGTGATAAAACTGGTGCATTATGAATTGGGGAGAACTCCACATTGGTTCTTGAGATCAATGGATCGAATTTTAAATTTTTATAATTTATATATCTGTTATTTATTTTTATTTTTTTTTTGCTCTTTAACTATTGATATAAATGACTAGGGCTATCAACGGATTGGATTTGAATCAAATAAGTCATATCTAAATCCAAATTCGATTATTAAAATCCATACTAGACCCCAATCTAATATTCTATAGAATATTTGTTAGTTAATATCATATCCAAATCCAATGAATATCCAAAATCCGATAAAAAAATTCAACCAAATTTAATATTTTTTTTCTTTTTCCCCTCTTTTTGTATTGTATAAAAATATTATATTTATAAAGTAAATTTACATCATATTTGAATTTTTAACAAATCTTTATTAGATATTAGTCCAAAATGAGGCTAAAGACTCAATATTAATAGTATAATATAGACATTAATATAGATATTAGGTCAATATAATATATAGATTTTATTTTAAAATTTTTATTAATATTATATATAAGAGTATTTATTTAAATAAAAATTTGGATTCGGATCTTTAACGTATTGAATTGCTTAATTCCATATCCAATCTACTTATTTCAGATTATGGATATTTATAGTCGGATCTAATCCATCGGATATTAAAATGGGATAAAAATTTTAAAATTCAAATTAAATTTGAATTAAAATCTTATCTATTGATAGTCCTATTAAAACTTCAGGGTGAAAATCAAATTTACCTTCAGCTTTGCGATGGTGAAAGCAGCATTAACCAACCTTCTTTCCTTAGCCCATTTCTCTCCCTCATGGACCAGAATTCCCGTGATAAGCAGCCGGTTTAATGGGTTTGTATATAGCTTTACAAAGACATGATGCTTCCGTAAAACCTCCCTAATCCAATGTGGGTCCATTATGAAAATCCTTGGGTTTGGCCCGTTCCACATGAAAGGTTTTTTGCCTGCGAATGCGATTATAGTAATTAGAATAATTTAATATACAAAGCTTCCTTGGAATAAATATTTAGTTATAATAATTTAATTTTCAACGTGTATTAACAGACTGAAAATCAAATTGTAATTAATTTACAGAAAAAGGTTAAATACATACTAAATCACATTTCCACTGACACTCCATTTACTACTTGAAGAAAAAAATAAATAAATAGAATTTGGAATTTGCAGTAATTTTTGAAATACCACCATCAATTTTTATCATGGTTTCCTACTAGGGTAATGTCTTCTTCGAATTTTTCTAAGATAAGAAAAACTAGATACTGCTTTTTGCTTCAAAGGAAAATTATAATTTTTGACACATTACTACCTAGAAATCAATTTTTTTCCTAAAAATTAAATTGCAATTTTTTAAAATTCTTGATACACTTGGACCTTAGTACATGTTCACTTGTTATGACTAATGATGACCCGATCCATTAATTGGTAGATATATACGAAGGTTCAACTGTATCAAGATATTATTCCATCAACATGGATATGATGGTTTTATCTTGAAATGGTATCTCAAAGAGTGAGAAAGAGGGATAACTTATAAATTATCTTAACCTTTGACTTATTTGATAGAAGACAAAATTAGTTATTATCATAGGTTTTTTTTTTCTCCAAGTATTATCATAGCTCCAGTTGAAGGGTTTTGTGAATTAGAGTTCTTATTATAGCTCCAATTGAAGAGTTTTGTAAATTAGAGTTCCACAATATTCATCATCTAACTACGAAATTTCAAGAAGATCAATCCCAAAGACAAATTTGGAGCACATTAATGAGATACTTAATTGGATATGCAAGAATATTTACACTAATCAATGTTCTTTTGCAGTGATGAAGACTCATAATTAATGTGAAGATTGTCTCATATGAAGTTGATAAAATATTAAATAAAGAGCCTAGCCCAGAATTATAATATAACTATCTTGATTATTAGGCCGTTTTTTATTTTGTTGAAAACAACATTAATTTATACATCAATTGCTGGTTGAATTATCAAATTTGTTTCTTATCCTTGAATGCCTCCTAGGATTAGTATATGTAAACTATTTTTCTAAATATAATTAATGGTCAATAACAAATTAATCAACATAATTTTTTATCATCTAAACAATTAGTCGAATCTTCATTGTATCAAATAAAGTGAACATGACCTTAAAAGACTTATTATAACTCCATAGGCAGTGTTAAATATATGGGCTAAACTAAAGTGTGTCATTGGTTTAAGTAAAATACCCTTCAAAAATTCATACAATGTCACATCTGCAAACATTAATAATACTAGGGATTTTTGCGCTTTTCACACGGTTACTAGAATTTTGATAGGATAAAATGAATAAGAATATTTATATAATTTTCAAAATATTATTAATATTTTTGTTAATAACTTTAATATATTTATTCAAATTTTTTACATAACAAAAATTAAAAAAGTTAAGATAAAATGATAATAGTAGGGTTGGTAGGTTAAAAATGTCTTACTGCATAAATTGTAGTTGTGAAGACTAAAAATAATAATGGGTGAACATTTAATGCATAGTCAGTCAAAAATACACCAAAATTCAGATTGGTGTTTTATTAATGGTGCAAGGTTTATATGGACTGCAACATCATGAGATGAGCCAGTTTATTATCTTAACTAGCAGACATGAATAAGACTTGAATTGAACTTGAAATTTTCGTACTCGAACTCTTTAACGAATTAATTTGACCTCAAATTTGTATTCTGAACTTGTACTTTTGTTATTTATATTTAGAATATTTAATTTAAGTATTAATAATAATAAAAACTTTAACAATGCCATTATTTTCTTTAGCAATATAAAGTGAGATATATTGGTATTTTAACATTATATTGATGTTAGATATAAAAATATCAAATTAAATAAAATAACAACAATATTAATTACCAATAATAATTACTTTGCATTATGACTAAATAAAAATAATTAAAAATGATATTTTAATTTTATTGGGAACATGTAACAGTATTAATGTTGAGAGTCACGAAAGAATAAACAAAAATATTATTTAAAATAATTAAATAATATTTAAAATGATTTAGTCTTTTTTTCTCATAAGTGAGCACAAGCTTGAGTTCAACGCTTTCGCTCCGGCTTAATTTTACAATTCATCAAACTTAAATTTATTTAAATAATTTCAAATTTAACCTCAAACTTGAACTGAAAAATTCTTGCGGAGCTCAACTTAAGTTAAAAGTTATTACTGCACCCTTGAATATTCACACCTCAACAGTATGTATCTCTTTTTCTTGCCACAACCACAATTTTGATTATATATAAAATGGAGATGTGGATATTGTCACAATCATAAGACTTCTGAATTAAAGTATATCCACACATTCTAATATGTACTAATCCATCATATCTTATATTAGGTAGCCAAGTAAATTTTGCAACTATACTCATGTAATTCTAAAAAGAAAATAAGAACACAAACAAATCGGCTAATCAACACAACTATATACACTCCTCCAATTTGTACTTTAATTAATATATATAGTGCTAATAATAAATTAACACTGCTAAAATTATAAATTATATATGTTCACAAAGATTTCTTTTTTTTTTTTTTGAATATTTATCATAAAATTTTACATATACTATTTTTTTTTAATTTATACACACCTGGAGTTAGTTAAATTTTGAATTCCGAATTTCAAACATGTAAATATAAAAACAATATCATTAAATAATTGATCAATTGGCATAAAATTTTATAATACTAATTAATAATAAATAATTATTGTGTAACACTACTAAAAATAAACAATTATTTTTAAAATCTATCACAAAAATGTTAACAAACACTCCTTTTTGCTAATATTTATCATAAAATTTTATATGGATTACTTTTGTTTTATTTACACACATCTAGTGTTTATTAATATTTGAATTTTGAATCTCGCACATAGAAATATGAGAGCAGTGCCATTGAATCAACTCATCAATTGACATAAAATTTTATATGAATTAAGAGGATGTTTAGCTAAACTTAGTTTGTAGGCCTCATAAGCTCATATATCTTATAAAATATTTTTGGAGCTTATAAAATAGTTTTTTTTTTAAAAAAAATAAGTTCTTAAAATGTATAGATAAAATAAGACTTTGAAACTTGTGAGATGTTAGTAATAATAATTTTGTAATTAATGTGATTCAAATTAAGAGTGCTTGTAAAAATCTTAAAAATAAGTTAGAAGGTCCTTATTTTTTTTCAATAGACCTTATAATAAACTCCCAATACCTTATTTTAGAAGTTTATAAAAAAAAATTTTAAAAATTTGCCGAATACTTTTTGACATCTTATAAACTCTTATAAATATCTTATAAGATGTTTTGATGAACTCGTAAGCTCACCCAAATATCTCATAAGCTGAATTATAACATCTAAAACATACCGTATTTTTGAATTATGTGGTGGTGAAAGGGCATAACAAAGGGATCAATATCATCACCCAGATTGATTGGCTTAGACTGCACATCCACCACCATCCTCCCAAAATCTTTCAGATCTCCATGCCACAGCCTGTATGAGTTGCCCTTGAACCCCTGTGCTCTCAGCCATCGCTCCAATCTTTTGGGCCTTAACCACAAATAGTTCAGTATCGGCCATAGGCAAAAGTACAGAATAACGGCAGCATCTAAGCAAAGATTGAAGGATTGTAGGATCAAGTTTAATTTCACTTCCATTTTTTGAAGTTTTCCTTTCCTTTTTTCTTTTATTGGTGGAAGATGTATGGAGCATGCCTGAAGTAGGAGATAAAATTGGCTACTTAAGTAGTACTCATTTGGATATGGGGCATGTTCGATTTTTCTCTTCTATTTCAAAACAGAAAACCTTCAATTTTTCCCTCATTTTCAAAAAATAGCATATAATTATTTTTCTTTTTAATTTCTCGTAGATTTACTGTATCATCTCATTATCATATCAATTAAATTCAGATTTACTTTAATATAAACTACTCACTATCATTTCACAAACAATTAAAAAATATATATACATATATTTTGAAACGAATACATCCTTTAGGCATAAAAAAATGTAAACCACATAAATTTTCAACTATATATCTATCTTAATCATTATTTTCAAACAAAATATCTAAGCATAATTTTGTCTTCATTTATAAAACTGTAGCTGAACTTTCAATTCTTGAAATATCAAAAATAGAAAATGAAAATAAAAATATATCCTAATGGGCTCTTAGTGTTTTGTATATGTATGCTTAACATATATGATCCGCTGGTCTCTGTCATATTTTACATTTGGGTTAGATGTTTATGTATTTACAGTCTTCGTTGTATGCTATATTTGGACCTGATTTTTCCTGTTGAGATAATGATGAATTGAATTCTAAAATTTGATATTGTTTATCATAGATATCTTGTGGTTGTAAATTTATAATGCATTAAAGTCTTTGCAGTTAGGAAAGAAATATTAGTGACAAGAGACTTTAAGTAATAAATTTATTTTATTACTAAAATATGTATTACTGTACCTGTGACAATGATTTTGTTTTGCTACAATCATAGTTGTTTATCTTGTCAATATTGGTAATAAATTATAATATGGATAATAATTATTCATCCCTTTGTTCTCATGTTAATTATTAATAACAACTTACACACATTTCCAATGATGATGATTATTAAACTTGAGCATCATTCTAACGTATAAAAAATTCTTAACAATTAATATATATATATATATATCTTTTTAATTAATTTTTTCACATTTAACACTTGAAATCATGTTATCTTGTAAATGTTAAATGTTCCTTTTCCTTGTAGTCTAATCTCATTCAACGCTTTTGCTCCACGTGTGATTACATTTTGTATAACTTCATCCGTCCATTTGAAGACAATGACCAAAATGTCCTTAATAATTAGTGAATACTTACATATGTATCATCACTATCAGTCCATCACACATATCGAGTGGCTTTTGATTTAATAGTATAAGTCTCATATATAAAATATAAGATTGAGGGTTCAAACTTAGCAGATCAAACGTGCGAGTATATTATTTATATATATATATAAACATCACCATAACACGTCCCCTTCTAATATCAACATCTAACTTTAGACTCTTGTTTTTATGAATGTACAATAACCCAATCCCATTTTGCCTAAATGATTTTTGCATTCGCGAAGAAAAATGCATAGAAAGAGAAGCTTGTGGTAATTGTAGGAAGGAAAATCTTGTACGGCCAAGCTATTAGAAATTACAGCCGCAGCTATCAAAATATTATATGTATTTTTTATAGGGACAATAAGTGATAAAGTTGTTGTATATATCAACATAGATCAATCGAAAAAAAATTTTAATCATAAAAATAATTTTTTCAACTAATTTGATAATACAAAGATAACATTTAAAATATCAGTTTGTGTCATTGTTACCATCTGAGTCTTTATTCTGCAAAATAAAAATTATTATAAATACAATTAATTATAAATTAAAAAAAGATTATCCTAATTAATTCTGTATATCTTTTTCTGCAGTGATAGATGTTGTGCTATTCTCTCTTTGTTTTTTTGTTATTTTTTTATTTGAATTAATTTTTCTGCCAATTAATAATTTGATGTTACAAAACACAGAACACAAATACTAATAATGTTGTTCATGCACTTCTTGTACATCAAATTAACAATTTTGAGCATGATTGAGACTTGGAAGATATTCCAATTCAAGCAATCAAAACACTTAAACCAAAGCATATGAACACACACACACACTCACACACTTACTCTTTATACACACAAAAAGTCATCCCTCCTAATTTTTTCTCAACATAATTTTGGCTCTATACTTAGGCTGCGGAGTGAGCACGAGAACAGGAGCATGCTCGTAAAATGGAGACAGCTCAAATGAAAAGTGCTGGAGAATGATGGCCAGGGCCAACTTAGCTTCCACCATTGCAAAATTTTGCCCAATGCAAATTCGAGGGCCTGGGCCAAATGGAAAGTATGCAGCTGATTGACCATCCTTCGCTGCTTTTGTTACGCCTTGAGCAAATCTTTCTGGTTTGAATTCGTTGGCTTCGTCTCCCCATATTTCTTTGTCGTGATGAACAAATAGGAAAGGCAATAGAATTTCCACTCCTGGGGGTAGAGTTACGTCTCCCAGTTCTATCTGTTCACGAGTGGTTCGGAGTATTCCCGTCGCGGATGAATATAGTCTAAGTACTTCATGGAGTATCATATTCACCTGCAATTTATTAAGTTGGAGCACTGACAATTTTGAGCCAATTTGTTTGAATCTCACATTTTATGCATACATCCATGAACTCAAAGGCTAATGATCATAAAAAAATTTTAAACATGACCAGAAAAAGTCTATTAATATCAAAATGTCGGTCAAACTGAAGTTTTTGTACCGTGAAGATAGTCACTTATGAATTTCTACTTTAAGGGCTAAATATTTATCCGCGCTGCTTAGTGTTTTTATTCATCTAAAACTCATTTGGATGTGACTATACAAGTCTATTAATATCAAAATATCAGTCAAATGGTAATTTTTTCACCTGAGAGATACAACAATTTACAAACTACCACTCTAAAGGCTAATAGTCCATCAACCTTCCCTAGTGTTTTTATTCATCAAAAACTCATTACAATGTGAACATATATATGTCTACTGATATCAAAATGTCACTCAAACAATACATAGTTTTTTTACCAATTGCATGATTTATGAACTACTACTTTAAGGCTAATGATCTATATGCTTTCCTCAACATTTGTGTTCGTCAAGTGAACTCATTTGGATGTGGACATAAAGTCAATTAAATACAAAAATGTTAGTCAAATCAAATTCTTTCCACCATATATAGAAATGAATGATTTATGAACTATTACTTTAAGAGCTAATAATCTATCCGTCTTCTCTGGCATTTATTCATTAAAAAATCATTTAAATATACACATAAAGTCTACTAATATGAAAACGTTAGTCAAACTAAAGTTTTCATCTCACATAAAGATAGAAAGATTTATGAACTACTACTGTAAAGGATAATAATCATTTGCATTCACCACCCTTCGTATTCATCAAAAACTCATTTTGATGGAAACAAAAAAGTCTATCAATCTCAAGAAGGCAAACTGAAATCTTTCCAATATTGAAATGAGCAGTTTATGAACTGCTACTATAAGTAGGTAGATTCAAACCCCACGACTTGGCTTAAACTCAACTCAAACTGAAAATTTTGGCAGGACTCAACTCGTTATAAAATTTTATATCAAGTGAAAGCATAATATTTAAAACATACCGTATTTTTGGATTATGTGATGGTGAAAGGGCATAACATAGGGAGCAATATCATCATCCAGATTGATTGGCTTAGACTGCACATCCGCCACCATCATCCCAAAATCTTTCATATCTCCATACCACAGCCTGTATGGATTGCCCTTGAACCCCTGTGCTCTCAGCCATCGCTCCAGTCGTCTCGGCCTTAACCACAGATAGTTCAGTATCGGCCATAGGCAAAAGTACAGAATTATGGCAGCACCTAAGTAAAGATTGAAGGATTGTAGGATTAACTTTAATTTCACTTCCATTTTTTGGGAAGTTCTTCTCTCTCTCTTTTTTTTTTTTTTGTGTGTGTGTGGAAGATGTGGGAGCACACTTGAAGTGGGAGATAAAGTTGGCTAATTAAGAAGTGTTCGTTTGGATATGTTTTCACAGGGCATGTTCGACTTTTTCTCCTATTTCAAAACAGAAAATCATCAATTATTTTTTTCATTTCAGAAAATAATGGTTATTTTTTTTTATTAATTTTTCATAAATTTATTCTATTATATTATTACATCAATTAAGTTTAAATGCTTGAAAATATAAGTTAAAAAGAAAAATCATCATTATCACACGTCCCCTTCTAATATCAAAATCTAATTACTTTAGACTCCTGTGCCTAAGAAAATAGTCAAATACAATGGCTCCCATTTTACCTAAATGATTTTTTGCATTAGCCAAGAAAAATGCATAGAGAAACTTGTGGTAATGCTAAGTGAAAGTTTTTACATTTACATATATTAAATGATAAAAATTTAACCATGAAAATAATTTTCACTAATTTAATAATACAAATATCAGATTTAAAATATCAGTTTCTATGACTATTAATATCAAGTTTTTATTGTGCAAAATAAAATTTATTATAAATATAATTAATGATAAAATAAAAATTATTAAAATTATTATCCTACTTAGTTTTATAGTTTTTTTGTCAGTAGTGATAGATGTTGTTCTATGTTTTCTTTTAAATTTTTTATTTTATTTTATTTTTCTTTTTTCAAGATTGCTTGCTATCCGTGCATTATGAGGGATACAAAGTGAAATTAACACCCCCACAAATTTATCTGTTTGAGTTATATTTCATGGTCACCAGACAAATCTTAGTGCATCTCAACTTCATTCTCATATATCATTTTCTAGTTGACATTTATGATCCTTGCGTTGCAGTGGATGTAGCGTTTAAACTTATCATATTAATTTTTTAAACTTACAATATTATATTTTAATTTCAAATCGCAATAATTGTTTAATGGTTTTTTATTCAATAAAATTAAACATTCGACTAGTTATATTTTTATTTATTATTTTGTAAAAACTGTACCACCTATTAATAATGCATTGCGCATCTTTGGTGACTAATATGCACTCGAACTTTTACATCAATAAATTCACCACAACTTTTGATGTCTAATTGAATTTTCGCATCACTAAATTTACCACGAACCTTCTTCTTTTTTTCTTATGTTTTCCAAGGCAATTATAAACTATAACTGTATTGGTAGCCATAAAAATCAAGGATAGATCCGAAAATGAGAGTATGGCGGCAAAAGCTATAAAAATATAAAAGTTCAAATATGAATTTTATAATTTATGAATTTGAAATATATGATTTTCATCAAATGGAGTACAACAATCTTTTATATCATAAGTTTCATCAATATTCAAATCAATAGACTTTTATTAATATCCTTTTCAATATAAATAATTAAACAATAAGCTAAAAAATATCTTTCATATTATTTTTTAGCCTATTTTTCACAGTATTTATAGTGGAAAAAGTTTTTTCATTTGCAGCTATTAAAAGACAAAAATTAAAAAAAATTTCTAAAATATTTACTTACCATTATCTCTTTGTTTCAATCTTGTAGAAGTCGAAAAGATGGATTCTAGTCGTTTTACAAGTTTCTCAAGGTTCTTTTTATTAAACCTCTACAATATTTTTTATGCCAATAAAATGAAGTACTGGCCCTAACAGATCTAGCCTAATTGTTTTCGTTTGATTAGTTGATTGTGGATATGGACTTCAAATTTTATTTTGAGTTTGAAAAAATTAATGTAGGTAAAGATTAAAGTAATTAATTTTAATTTTAATCGTTAATTAAAAATCAATCAATTTAATTCAATATATCTAAATATTCAATTTTTTATTGAAGACCCAATAAAAAAAAGTTAAATCTTTTAAAAATTAATGAATGGTAATAAAATATCATTCACTTTAATTAATATTAAATAATCTATTCTTTTGAAATATAAATTATTTAAATTAATTATTACAAGTATATATATTCATAAGATATATATATATATATATATATAAAAGTAGGGGGACAATGGCCTGCTTTCCCACCCCCAACCAATCCGTCCCTCATCAGAATATTTTACATAAATAGATATAATTTTTACATATATTATTAATGACAAAAAAATTATTTATCACAAAAATAATTTTCACAAGTCTAAAAAATTCTCATAAATTTATTCTATCGTCTCATTATCATATCAATTAAATTCAAATTCACTTTAATATAAAATATTCACTATCATTTCATAAATAATTAAAAAATATATATTTATTTAAAAAAATATGTCTTTTAGGCATAAAAAATGTAAACCACATAAATTTTCAACTATATATCTATCTTAATCATTAGTTTCAAACAAAATATCCAAGCATAATTTTGTTTTCATTTCTAAAACTTTAGCTAAACTTTCAATTTTTGAAATATCAAAAATAGAAAATGAAAATAAAAATATATCCAAACGGGCTCTTAGTGTTTTATATATATGTATGCTTAAAGATGGACAAATATGATCCTGTGGTCCTTGCCATATTCTACATATGGGTTAGATTTTTATGTATTTATGGTCTTTGTTGTATACTCTAGTTGGACTTGACTTTTCCTGTTGAGGTTGTAAACTCAAATTTTTTTGTTTGTAAAATTAAAATTATAAGATAAAAAAAATTGTACAAATAAAAATAAAATTAAAACTTATTAATCAACTGTGGATTCAATTTCTAATCCAATCATCCGATTCTTCCCCTTCAAATGTGCCCTTGAATTTAATAAGCTTAGCGAAGAATGTCTTGAACGTTGTAGATCTACTTAAATTTAATTTGAAGAAATAACATCAATTTGAGGGTTTTGTACCTTAATGTCGAATCATACACCAAAACATATGAACGTGATGAAAAATGCTTGAACGGCGTGGATCTCCTTAAATTTGATTAAGAGAATTACTGAACTCCTTCAAAGTTCCTTTCACTTGTTAGAATTTATGTTGTGTTGTCAATGAGCTTTGATCACCCCCTTTATATAGATGTTTGATGGGAAACTTTCATATTGACTTGAATTTCTTTAATGGTTATCTCTTCAAAAGATAATATGAAATATCAAGAGAAAATATCAAGTATATATTAAGAAATAATATCAAATATTTTTAATTTGATTGGTCCATAAACATAAACACTTCATCTTTGACACTTATCAACTTATCAATATTTGATTTGATCATAAAATAAATACTAGAATATTAATTAAAATTAACTATTTATCTTTTGGAATTAAATTTAATAAATTTCAAAATATAAATAGAAAATTTAAATTTAATAACTAGCATATTATTTTATATGTCACTTCTCAATTGGCCAAGAATTAATATGTCTACAAATGTCCCCACTTCAAGACTTAACGAAAGGTGTGTCAATCATTCACGAAAGAGGCAAGATTTGAAGTATTTGAGAATTTTTTTTCTCTCCATTTTTCACATGTAATTGCTATAAGAATATCCTTGAAACATTCCTCAAACTATGGTGCCCAATAAAAGGGTTAAGTCATAAATAATTCAAAATAAAAATCCTTTTGAAGAGGGTGCCGTACACAATTTATACTCATATGGGCTAGGAGTAAATACAGTTTAGGGTTGTGTGTTCAAGAGCATATTTAACTTGAATAGACATTATTTTGTACTCGTGTCAAATAATTCACTTGAATTTGATTGACAATTTATTCTCATATCAAAAAGTTTACTTGAGTTTGATTTAATAAATAGTTCACACTCTTATCAAGGAATACATAGGGAGACTTTGAATATTTAGATAGTTTATACCCGTACCTATTACTCATCTTAATTATTAATAACGATAATTTACACACATTTCCAATGATGATTATTATTAAACTTGAGACGAATTCTAACATATAAAAAATTCTTATCAATTAATATATATCTTTTTAATTAATATTTTCCCATTTAACACTTAAAATCATGTTATCTTGTAAATGTTAACTATTCCTTTTTCTTGTAGTGTTATCTCATTCAATGCTTTTGCTCAAGCAATACGTGTGATAACGCTTTGTGTAACTTCATCCTTCCACTTGAATACAATGACCAAAATATCCTTAATGATTAGTGAATACTTATATATATATATATATAACCATGACACATTTCGAGTGGCTTTTGATTTAACATTATAAGTCTCATATATCAAGTATGAGATTGAAAGTTTGAACTTATCAGATATCCAACATATATGTGTATTATATAATTAAAAAAAAAAATCACCATCGTAAGTCCTCTTCTAATGTCAACATCTAACTTTAGACTCTTGCGCTTATGAATGTACAATTGCCGAGTCCCGTTTTACCTAAATGATTTTTCCATTCGCCAAGAAAAAATCATAGAAAGAGAAGCTTGTGGCAATGGTAGGAAGGAAAATCCTGTACGGCCAAGCTGCTAGAAAATTACAGCCACAGCTATCAAAATATTACATGTATTATATAGGGACAATTAGGGATGTAAATGAGATGAAACTATTCGCGAACAATTTGGGCTCAGCTCAATGAAAGTTCGTATTCAGCTCGATCTCTGCAAGCCCGAGTCAAGCTAAGTCAAGCCAAGCTCGAGCTCATCAATTAAACAAGTCGAGCCGAGCTTAATAATATTCGGCTCGAAAAGCTCGCGAGCTTAAATGAGCTTTTTTATTATATATACATATACATATATAATTATAATCTAAGCCAACATAATAAAATCTATAAAGACAAAAAATAATAATAATAATAATAATAATAATTCAGTTTTTTATTTTTAGAAAGACATAGAATAAAATTATTTAAAAAATTTATAATTATAGATTTTGTTTTGAGCCTAAATGAACTTTAGTTAATTCAAACCTATACGAACTTGAATTCGAGCTTAATGAATTGAACTTTTCTACTTCTCTATAATGAGTTTTATCAAGTCAAGTTCGATAAGGCTCGCCGAGCATTTGTCTATTTCAACGAGCCGAGCTTGAGCTTCACTTTTTAAACTCGACCAAGCTCGTCTCGAGTTCAAGCTCGCGAAATAATAAACGAGTCGAGCTTAAACCTACTAGATTCAAGCTCGGCTCAACTCGTTTACACCCCTAGGGACAATAAGTGATAAAGTTGTTATATATATAACAACATAGATTAATAGATATAAAATTTTAATCACAAAAATAATTTTTCCCACTAATTTAATTATACAAAGATAACATTTAAAATATCAGTTTGTCACTGTTACTATTGAGTCTTTATTGTGCAAAATAAAATTTATTATAAATACAATTAATGATAAGATAAAACCTATTATCCTAATTAATTCTATATGTTTTTTTCTCTAGTGATAGATGTTGTGCTACTCTTTCTTTGTTTTGTTTTTTGTTTTTTTATTGGATTTATTTTTCAGACAATAAATAATTTGATGTCACCAAACACCAAACACAATTAATAGTGTTCTTCATCCACTTCAAAGTAAACCAAACAAAGAAAAAAACACACATATTATACACACAAAAAAGTAGTTCCTCCTAAATTTTCCTCAACATAATTTTGGCTCCATACTTAGGCTGCGCAGTGAGCACCAGAACAGGAGCATGCTCATAAGAAGGGGACAGCTCAAATGAAAAATGCTGGAGAATGATAGCCAGGACCAACTTAGCTTGCACCATTGCAAAGTTTTGCCCAATGCAAATTCGGGGGCCTGAGCCAAATGGAAAGTATGCACCTGGTTGACCATCCTTTGCTGCCTTTGTTATTCCTTGGGCAAATCTTTCTGGTTTGAATTCGTTGGCGTCGTCTCCCCATATTTCTTTGTCGTGATGAACAAATAGGAAAGGCAATAGAATTTCCACTCCTGGGGGTAAAGTTACGTCTCCCAGTTCTATCTGCTCCCGAGTGGTTCGGAGTATTGCTATCGCGGATGAATATAGTCTAAGTACTTCATGGAGTATCATATTCACCTGCAATTTATTAATTTGGAGTAGTGAAAATTTTGAGCCAATATGTTTGAATATCACATTTTATGCGTGCGTCCATGAACTCAAAGGCAAGTGATCATCAAAAACTTTTAGACATGACCAGAAAAAGTCTATTAATATCAAGATGTTAGTTAAACTAAAGTTTTTCCACTATAGAGATAGTCATTTATGAATTACTACCTTAAGGACTAAATATTTATCCGCACTCTGTAGTGTTTTTATTCATCTAAAACTCATTTGGATGTAACTATAAAAGTCTATGAATATCAAAATATCAGTCAAATTGTAAGTCTTGAATTCATAGATATACAACTATTTATGAACTACCACATTAAAGACTAATAATCCATCCACCTTCCCTAGTGTTTTTATTCATCAAAAACTCATGACAACGTGAGCATATACAAGTCTATTCATATCAAAATGTCACTCAAACAATATATAGTTTTTTCCCCATTTGAATGATTTAGGAGCTACTACTTCAAGGTTAATAATCTATATACCTTTTTCAACATTTTTTATCATCAAATGAACTCATTTGGATGTGGACAGAAAGTCAATTAAATATTAAAATGTTAGTCAAACCAAAGTTTTACCACCATATATATAAACGAACTACTACTTTAAGGGCTAATAATCTATCTGCCTTCGCTAGCATTTATTCATTAAAAACTCATCTAAATATACATATAAAGTCTACTAATATGAATATGTCAGTCAAACTAAAGTTTTTATTAGGGGTGTTTGCAATTCAGTTTAAATCAATTTTGGGACAACAAGCTAACCGATCCAAATTATATAATGTATATTGGATCAGTTAAGTTTTTATTATAAATTCAATCCAATCCATTTTAAATCGGTTTGGATTGAATTGATTAATTCAGTTTTTTAATTTAATATTTTAATTTAAATATTTGACAAGTTACTATTGATAATTAAACAAATTTAATTAATTAATTTGTAAATTTCATTTAGCTATCATATCACACTAATCTTGTGAAATTAAGTTAAATTATTTAAGAACATGCAACTATAAAGCTATAAGTCTACAATAATTATTCCTATGTATTTTATTTTTGAAAGTGAAAAAAAATCCTAGGTTTAGTTTATTTTAATTTATTTGTGTATTTTACAATTAAGATATATATATTTTATATTTAGCATATAAATTTCGGTTCGGTTCGGTTTGGATTGGATAGGTTTCTGAGATTAAAATCAAAAACCGACCCAATCCAATTGGTTTTAAGAAAACAAATTCAATTCAATCCAAAAAAGTTCAATTTCAATTGATTTTCAATTTTATGGATCGATTTATCGAATTTTTTTTTTGGGATTGGATTGCATTTGAACCCCCATCGTTTTTTCTAACATAAAGATAGAAAGATTTTATGAACTACTACTTTAAAGGTTAATAATCATTCACATTGGCCCAGGCTTTTTATTCATCAAAAATTCATTTGGATGGAAGCATAAAAGTCTATTAATCTCAAGAAGTCAAATTGGAGTCTTTCCAACATTGAGCTGAGCAGTTTATGAACTGCTACTATAGGAAGATTCAAAACCATGACTTGCAATAACAGAAAAACTAGAAAGTAAATAATGATATACACACACACACACACAAGAACCTTACCTTTTTCAATTGAAGCAGTCCATGAAAATCTGGTTTGTTTTTTCCAAAAGCCTTTAGAACTTCTTCTCGGGCTTGCATTTGCCAATGCTGATGGATGCTTAGCATAACGATTGTCCACACAAACAGAGTTGATGTAGTCTCTTGGCCAGCAAGATAGAACAGCTTGCACTCGTCAATCACCTCTTGAATGCTGATTCCCACTTCTTTCCCATTTCCATTTTCTATTTTATTACTAGACTCCAGCAATATGCCTAATAAATCATTCCTCTTGTTTTCTCCTCCCCTCCTCACGGCCTTCTCTCTTTGCTGAACGATGCCTCTCACTATGGCCTCCACTTCCCTGGCAATTTCTTTCATTCTCTTGTTTGCTTTCGTTGGCAGAAACCTGTTCATTTGAACACTCATTTCAGCCAGAAACTGATCAAATCACTACAGTAAATCAAACCTTCACCCATAAAAAGGTCATTACAAATTAATAAAATCTGTCAGAAAACAATATTTTGTGATAGATTTATTCACAAATCCATCAGGAATATTGCTTTTTCACTGATTACTTTTTTAATGAAAATAAATTACCTTAAAAAATTAATTTTGTGATGAAATTTCCTAAAATCATTCAATCATAATGTCTAGAGTTATGAAATTTGTGATGAACTATTCATATCAATATACACTTTTCATGTCTATTGCAAGTGTCATTATTAATATACATATACATATATATATGTTTTTACTTTTTTTTTTTCTTAAAATCATTGGTAACCCATTAATAATCCATCACCACTATCTTCAATATGTGTTGGAACATATATTCATCGCAAATTTTTCATTAGTAAATCAGTGTTTTTTGTGGTGAATTAAAAGATGCGTTTCGGATGCCTGATTTTACCTTGATCCTGGAATATATAAAGACCGGTTGAACTGGGACACAAATCTAGCTTGCTCTTTTTGGAGCAGGAATATCTCTTTTCCTTCTTCATAGTTGCTTCCAAATGCGGTTCGGGATATCACATCAGCTGATAAGTTTGCCAAGTAAGGCCACACATCGACCTCATGAGATCCGTCGTCTGAAAGCATCGCCTCCCATTTCTCCACAAGCTCCATGCAACATATATGCATTAAAGGAATCATATCCTGCAGTTTCCAAGTTCATATCCAAACAAAATACCAACAAAAGTCATTAGCTTATTTAAGATTTTGATTGTTTTGTATCAAAATTCTTCTTCATAAGTCAAAAATTGAAAGAGCCGAAGTTTAGACAACATAAGATCAACAGAAACTGAAAAGAGGAACTTATTTGAGTTTAGAAGTGCGATAAAAGATTCACTCGTAATAAAATTTGTTCACTATGAATTTTGGAGGACTCAAAATTGGTTTCTGAGTTCAATAAATTTTCTTTTTTTAAACTTTTTACAATTTATTTTTTTATATTTTTTCTTTTACTCTTTTACTATTCGTATCCGTACCGACAAAAATTGGCAGCTTATTTAAGATTTTGATTGTGTTGTATCAAAGTTCTTTTTCAAAAGTCAAAAAGTGAAAGAGTCGAAGTTTAGACAACATAAGATCAACAGAATTTATTTTACTCTTTTTCTATTTGTATAAATGACCAGGTGGAAACTAAATTTACCTTGAGCTTTGCAACGGTGAAAGCTGCATTAACCATCCTTCTCTCTTTAGCCCATTTCTCTCCCTCATGGACCAGAAGGCCTGTGATAAGCAGCCGTTTCAATGGGTTTGTATATAGCTTTACAAATACTTGGTGCTTCTGTAAAACTTCCCTAATCCACTCAGGTTCCATTATGAAAATCCTTGGATTTGGCCCATTCCACGTGAAAGATCTTTTACCTGCGGTTATAGGAATTTTCAACCTTCATTTGAAGACTTCCTTAATTTGAAGAAATATTTAATTGTAATAATCTAATTGTCAAAGTGAATTAACAAACTGAAGACCAAATTAAATAATCTATAACAAAAGGTTACATACATACTAAATCACATTGCTTAGCACTCCATTCACTGCTCAAAGAAAAAAAAAATAGAATTTGAAACGTTTGTAGCAATTTATGAAATACCACTGTCAACGTTTATCATGGTTTCCTACTAGGAATAATTCTTGGAATTTTTAACATAAGAATAACTAAATACTGCGTTTTGCTTCAAAGGAAAATTATAACTGTTGACATGGTGCTACATAGAATTATTTTTTTCTAAAACTAAATTGCTCTTTGATAAGCACATTTAAAAACCATTTGAAAATAGTAACTTTATAACATTCACGATGCACTTGGACCCTAGTGCATGTTCACTTTTTATAATTGATGATGATCGAATCTATTGACAGACATGAAGGTCCAATGATTCTAAGATATTACTCCACCTACACGAATATGGTGGAGAATTTTATCCTGAAAAAGTGTCTCGAAAAGTAAGAGAGACGGATCACAGATCACTTATAAACTATTTTTAAATATTTGATGATTGATTTTGCCTTTAAATTTTGAGCTACAAATGATGAGAAATGGAGTGAAACGGAGTCAAGCAGTCAAAACAGGCACAGAAACACACACCGACAAGCATGTGTGCCTAAGTGTGGGAATGCACATAATTGGGCATCTTTGCCTACAACCTGCACAGGGGCGCAAGGAGTGCCATGCCCAAGCACACTGCTTACTAAAATCATGCGCCCTAGCTCGAGTTCCACGCACTAGGCCACACGCCCACACTAGGGTGTAAGTTTTGCATGCCCCGACGTAGCGAGTTCTTGGCACAATGCAGCGAGACACAAAAATTTGATGGTGTTTCACAAGCCTGAGTGCAAGTCATGAGCACCTCGGCACAAAGCCCATGGGCCAGGTTGCTACTTTCGCCAGTATTTAAGCTATATTTTCTTCTGGATTGATTTAAACATAAAGACGAACCTTAAATGATAGATTCTACACTGCTTTTGAGATAATTTCTTGAGACGGAGTTTAGAACAAAAGAGGTGGGTGTTTTCATGAGATTTGTAGGACTCAAGTTAAATGTGCATGCCTTCTTATGTCAACAAGGTTTACAGAGAGCATTAAAGGACGGAGATTTCTTAGCAGAAATGCTGTTAGATGAGAAGAATGATGAGTTTATGGTAAAAGCTTATAGAACTCTAGTATTATCATTAGCAGATAACGTACTAAGAGAGGTTGCATAGAAAGTATGCCAGTGGGATTGTGGTCAAAGCTAGAGAGATACATGCAAAGTCACTCATAAATAGGTTATATCTGAAACACCAGTTATACACATTACGATTGAAAGAAGGTGCATCTATCACTCAGCACATTGATTATTTCAATTAGGTAATTTTGGATCTTTCTAGTATAGATGTACAAATTGAAGATGAAGATCATGCTTTAATTCTCTTATGTACTCTACCTAAATCCTTTGAGCGCTTGGTCACTACTTTGTTGTATGGGAGAGATACATTTTAATGGAAGATGTGAAGGCTTTATTGAATTCTAATGAATTGAGAAATATGTCTTGGTCAGCAATAATAATGAAAGTACGAAAGGATTAGTTGCAAAAGGGAGACTGAGAGAAAAGCAAAAGAGTAGAGGCCAATTAAAGTACCGAACCAAGCTTAGAACAAGCAACAAATATTTTAGATGCAGTGGAAAGGGGCCCTAGAAATGTAATTGTTTGAAACGAGGAAAGGTAAAGGATGTAGATGAAACTTCTTATCAGAAACAAGATAACGTTGCAAGAATCATTGAGGATGAGTTTGATAGTGGGTTTGTTCTCAATGTTATTGAGAGTCCTCTAAGTTCGGAGTGGATTTTGGATAGTAGTTGTTCCAACATATGTGCCCAGGAGAAGATTGGTTTACCACTTATCAGAAATACAATGGTGGTAAAGTGCTTATGGAAAATGATGTTTCTTTCAAAGTTGTAGGAATTAGCTCAGTGAGTATCAGAATGCATGATAATATGGTGAGGCCCTGACAAATATGTGCATCATGTTTCTAATCTGAAGAAAAATCTAATTTCACTCGATACTCTAGATAAGAATGGCTGTGAGTACAGAGTTCGAGATGGAGTTCTGCAGGTTTCAAAAATTGTACTACTTATCATGAATGGAGATAAGAGAATGACCTTTACATGTTGCAAGGCAGCATATTTTTTGGTCCTGCAGCGATTTCTTCATCAATTAATGATACTATAAGATTGTAGCATTTGCAGCTTAGGCATATAAGTGAGGGAAGGATGTTAGAATTGAGCAAACATGATTTTCTTTGTGGAGAGAAAACTAGAGAGCTGGATTTTCATGAGCAGTATGTTTTTAGCAAGCAATGCATGGTGAAATTTAGCACCGTAGTTCATAGGACCAAAAGCATCTTGGATTACATTCACTCAGATCTTTGAGGGCCTTCCCAAGTTTCTTCAAAGGGAGGTGTCAGATATATGTTAACATTCATTGATGACTTTTTATGGAGAATATGGGCGTACATGTTGAAGCATAAGGATAAGGTGTTTGTCAACTTCAAGCAATGAAAAACTCTGATCGAGAAACAAATAGGAAAGGAGATCAAACACTTGCCAATGGATTGGAGTTCTACAATAAGGAATTTCAAGAATTTTGTAATAAAGAAGAAATTATAAGGCATCGCACAATTGCACATGCATCACAGAAGAATGGAGTTACAGAATGGATGAACATGACCATCCTAGAGAGAGCTAGATGCATACTCTTTAATGCTAGACTGTCCAAGAATTTTTTATCAGAAGCTATTAATACTGCTTATTATTTGGTGAAATGGTCATCATTAACTGCTTTGGACTACAAAACACCAATAGAAATTTGGTATAAGTATTCTGCTGATTAATCAAATCTGAGAGTATTAGGGTATCTAGCCTATGCTCATGTCCACGATGGGAAGCTTGAGCTGCAGGTTAGAAAGTTCATATTCCTAGGCTCTACAGATAGAGTTAAGAGATATTGCTTATCATGTAATGATGATAAGGGCTCCAAGGTGATTATCAATTGGAATGTGACATTTAATGAGTCTATTATAATGAAGAAAGTAAAGCAGTGTGAAAGTAGTCAACAGGGTATTAATGAGAAGGTGGAGTTTGAAATTGATACTCTAGAAGTTTCAAAAGTGAAATAGAAGGTGGTAGATGAAGTTGGTAAGAGTGCATTATCACCTAATCAATAATAGAAAAATGATTCACTATAGAAATATCATTTGGTTCGCGATAAAGAGATGAGGCAAATCAAACCACCACAATAATTTGCATATTCAAACTTGGTTGCTTATGCTTTGAGTTCAACCAAGGAGTTTATGGGATCTAATCACAGACACGGAGGCCATTGCTTGCCCAAATTCTAATAAATAGGTAACAACTATTAGTGAAGAGATGGAGTCTCTATGCAAGAATAGCACATAGGAGTCGATTAATAAATCTGAAGGGCATAAGATTGTAGGTTGCAAATGGATCTACAAAAAAAAAGGGATTCCCAAGGTTGAGGATGCTAGATACAAGGCATGATTGGTTGCTAAGAGTTTTACTCAAAGAGAGATAGTTAACTTTCGTGAGTTGTTCTCTTTAGTTGTAAAACACACTTCCATTTGTGTTTTACTTGCTATGGCAACTTTGTTTGATATGGAGCTTGAGTAGATGAATGTGAAAATAGCAATTCTGCATGGTGAGTTGGAGGAACAAATCTACATAAGTCAACCAAAGAGATTCATTATTTTCGAGAAAGAAAATCAAACATATCTTTAGAAGAGGTGTTTATGTAGTTTAAAGCAGTCTCCCAGGTAGTGATATAAGAGATTTGATGCTTTTATTATCAATATAGGATATACTAGAAGCATTTGTGATTGTTGTGTATATCATAAAAAATATAGTAATAGCCTTCTCCTATATTTGTTGCTATATGTTGATGATATATTGATTACCTCTTAAAATATATCTGAGATCAATATTTTAAAAGTTCAGTTGAGTGAAGAATTTGATGTCAAGAATTTAGGTAGTGCAAAGAAGATTTTGGGCATGGAAATCACCTGGGGCAAACACTTGAGATTGCTATACTTGTCTCAACAATATTACATTGAAAAAGTACTTGAGTATTTTGGGATGGATAACTCCAAGCAAGTTAGTACGCCACTTGCAGCTCATTTCATGCTCTCATCAGATCCATTATCGAGGACTGAGAAGTAGGTGGAGCACATGTCAAATGTGCCATATAATAGTGCAGTAGGTAGCTTGATGTATGCCAGATATTTCACATGCAATCAGTATTATAAGCAGGTACATGCACAAACCATGAAAGACTTATTAATAGGCTGTGAAATTGATCATGAGATATTTGAGAGGCTTTGCAGATAGATGTTTGAGGTATAGTCAATTGAATTCTACTGCCAAAATTATTAGCTATGTGGATACAGATTATGCTAAAGATTTAGGCAGTAGAATGTCCATGACTGGATATGTGTTTTATGTTTCGAGTTGTACAGCTAGTTGAAAGGTGACTTTGCAATTTTCAGTTGCATTGTCCACAACATAAGTAGAGTACATGGCTTTGGCTGAAGGCGTGAAGGAAAGCGTTTGGCTAAAGGGGCTAATAGAGGATATAGTGTCTTAAAGTGTTATTTTAGTTGATAAAGTTCGGACTAAGAACAATCCGACAGATATGTTGACTAAGACTATTCCAAGAATCAAATTTGAGCATTGCTTGGATTTAATTAACATTTACAAACTCAGATGATGACCCTTTCAAGGGTAGGGACAAAGAAGACAGATTGTGCATTTTAAGTCAAGGTAGATAATTATTGATTTTGCCTTGAAATTTTGAGCTACAAATGATGAGAAATGGAAGAAACGGAGCAAAATTGAGTCAAGCGATCGAAATGGACATGGGGTAATGCCTTAGTGTGCCTTGGCAGGACACCGCATGCCAAGGCGTGAGGTGGTGCATGCTTGGGCATGGGAATGAATAAAATTGGGCATCTTTGCCCGAGACATGCGCTTGGCACAAGGAGTGTCGTGCTCGAGGGTGCGACTTACTAGAGTTGTGTATCCTGGCACAAGTTTCACGTGCCTAGTGTGGTGGGTACTTGGCGCAATGTGGCGAGACTCAAATATTTAATGGTGTTCCATGCACCGAGGAGCAAGTCATATGTGCCCGGTGTACGGCGCAAGGCCCATGGGCCAAGTTGCTACTTTCACTCGTATTTAAGCTATGTTTTCTTTCAGATTGATTAGAACAAAGAGACAAACCCTAGACGACAGATTATATGCTGCTTTTGAGATGATTTCTTGAGACGGAGTTTAGAACGATGAAGTTAGGTATTTTTGTGAGATTTGTAAGACTCAAGTTGTATTTATTACCTTGATTTGGAATCAATAAAATTCTTTTCTTTGTTGGGTGAATTAGACACATCGCCAAACTATGTTAAATCTTGTTATCAGTTTTATCGAATTACTTCACTATTATTTTCAAAGTTATTACTTGATCTTTCTGAGTTACAACATCGACTCTTCCCATTTGAGACAAATTACTGATGTTATAGCTCCAGTCTAGGGGTTTCAATTGAAATTCCACAATATTCATCATCTAACTACGAATTTCCAAGAAGACCTCCACAAACAAATTCTAATCACATTAATGATACATTTGGTCATGCTACAACATTTGTGCCAATCAATATTCTCTTGTAGTGATGAAGACTCATAATGTGAAGATTGCCTCATAATCCAGCCCAAGAATTATAATATAACAATCTTGATTATTAGGCTGCTTTTATATTTTGTTAAAAAAAATCACTTTATGCTTTTATATTTAAATATTTGATTTTTAGATTAATATAATAAAAGTTGTTAAAAATTCATTTATGACGTAAATTAACTTTATAAATTCAATATGTTTATACAATCCAAAATGGAGGAAAAAGAAAGAAAAAAGAAAAAAAAAATGTTAAATCTGGTAGGATTTTTTTTATCGAATTTCGGATATTCATCGGATTTGGATATCGCACTGATTAACAAAGATTCTATAGAATATATGGTCGAATTTAGATATAAATTTTAGTAATCAAATTCGAATTTGGATATGATTGATTTGATCCAAATCCGACTCACTGACAACCCTAGACAAATAAACTATTTCAAAATTGACTCCTCCAATTTAAGACAAATTACTGAATTAAGTATTTCATAGCTCCAGTCAAAGGTTTTCAATTGAAATTCCATAATATTCATCATCTAACTATGAATTTTCGAGAAGACCTCCACAAACAAATTATGATCCCCTTAATGATATACATGGTCATGCTGCAAACTTTGTGCCAATCAATATTCTTTTATAGTGATAAAGACTCAAAATGTGAATATTGCCTATATAAAGTGGCAAAAATATTAAATAAAGAATCAGCCCAAGAACTATAATATAATAATCTTGATTATTAGGCTACTTTTATATTTTGTTGAAAAAATCACTTTATGCGTCAACTAATTGACTTATCAATTTTTTTTTTATTATCCTTAAATGCCTCTTCGGATATGTGAACTATCTTCCCAAATATAATTGGTCAACAAAGGATTAAATCAACATAAATTTTTTATCATCTAAACAATTAGTCAACTTCGTCATACCAAATATAGTCAACATAACCTTAAAAATTTATTATAATCATGAAGAAGCATATATCATTATTAATGCTAGGGATTTTACGTGTAATGTCACATCTGCAGACATTATTAATGCTAGGGATTTTACACATATTTATATGTTTAGTAGAATTTTTATAGGATAAAATAAATAAGAATATATATTTAATTTTCAACATAATATTTATATTTCTTTTTATAATGTTAATATCCTTATTTAAAATTTTATATAATCAAAATAAAAAATTAAGATAAAATGGTAATAGTATGGTATAAAGTTGGTGGGTTAAAAATAACTTATTGCGTAAGTTATTATAGTGAGAATTAAAAAATGAAAATGAGAGTACGTTTGAGGCACATCACTCCAAAATTAGGATTGATCCTAGCTTTATTAATAGTATAAGGTTTGTGTGGGGTGCAACATGAGACAAGTTGGTTTATTATCTTTACAATTTGAGACGTGTAAGACTCAGACATGAAGTTGAATTTTTCATGCTTGAGCTATTTAACGAGTTGAGCCAAGCTCAAATATAAGTGTTCAAAACTTATTAATTTAGATTATTTGATTTAATTATTACCAATAATAAAAAATTTAACCATGCTAGTATTTTCTTTAGCTATATAAAGTGAGATCATATTGATATTTGACATTACTAATGGTAGATATAAAAATATCGAATTAAATAAAATAACAACAATATTAATTCACCCATGATGATAATTACTATGCATTACGGTAAAATAGAAATAATTTAAAATGATATTTTTAATTTATTCAGAAAATATTAACAATGATAAGAATCACAAAATAAAAATAATAATAAAATTATTATTTAAAGTAATTAAATAATATTTAAAATAATTTATATATCTTTTTTCTCATAAGTGAGCCGAAACTAACTTGAGTTCAACACTTTCGTTCCAGCTTAATTTTTCAATTTGCCCAAATTTAAACATGTCTAAATAATTTCAAACTTAAACTCAAACTGAAAATTTTGGCAAGACTCAACTCGGTATAAATTTTTATAAGAAGTTAAAGCATAATATTTAAAACATACCGTATTTTTGGATTATGTGGTGGTGAAAGGGCATAACATAGGGAGCAATATCATCATCCAGATTGATTGGCTTAGACTGCACATCCGCCACCATCATCCCAAAATCTTTCATATCTCCATACCACAGCCTGTATGGATTGCCCTTGAACCCCTGTGCTCTCAGCCATCGCTCCAGTCGTCTCGGCCTTAACCACAGATAGTTCAGTATCGGCCATAGGCAAAAGTACAGAATTATGGCAGCACCTAAGTAAAGATTGAAGGATTGTAGGATTAACTTTAATTTCACTTCCATTTTTTGGGAAGTTCTTCTCTCTCTCCTTTTTTTTTTTTTGTGTGTGTGTTGAAGATGTGAGAGCACACTTGAAGTGGGAGATAAAGTTGGCTACTTAAGAAGTGCTCGTTTGGATATGTTTTCACGGGGCTTATTCGACTTTTTGTTCTATTTCAAGACAGGAAATCATCAATTATTTTTTCATTTCAGAAAATAATTGTTATTTTTTTTATTAATTTTTCATAAATTTATTCTATTATATTATTACATCAATTAAGTTTAAATCGTTGATAAGAAAACACATCACTATCACACGTCCCCTTCTAATATCAACATCTAACTTTGGACTCCTGTGCTTAACAAAATAGTCAAATACAATGGCCCCCCTTTTGCCTAAATGATTTTTTGCATCAGCCAAGAAAAACGCATAGAAAGACAAACTTGTAGTAATGCTAGGAGAAGGGCAATCGATAGGCCCGTGCTACTGGAAAAGTACACCTGCGGCTAGCAAAATCTTACGTTCGATAAAGTTTTTACATTCAAATATATTAAATGATAAAAATTTTAATCATAAAAATAATTTTTCACTAATTTAATAATACAATATCACATTTAAAATATCAGTTTCGGCTACAATCAAGTCTTTATTGTGCAAAATAAAATTTGTTATAAATACAATTAATGATAAAATAAAATTTATTATCCTAATTAATTTTATAAATTTTTTTCAGTAGTGATAGAAGTTGAGCTATGTTTTCTTTTAATTTATATATATATATATATATATATATTATTTATTTATTTATTTGCAAGAATGCTTGCTGTCCGTGCATTATGAGCGATACAAAGCAAAATCAACACCCCCACAAATTTATCTGTTTGAGATATATTTCATGGTCACCAGACAAATCTTAGTGCATCTCAACTTCATTCTCATATATCGTTTTCTAGTTGACATTTATGATCCTTGCGTTGCAGTGGATGTAGCGTTTAAACTTATCATATTAATTTTTTAAACTTACAATATTATATTTTAATATCAAATCGCAATAATTGTTGAATGGTTTTTTATTCAATAAAATTAAACATTCGACTAGTTATATTTTTATTTATTATTTTGTAAAAACTACTCAAATCTAAATTATCATCAGTACCCCCTATTAATAATGCGGTGCGCGTCATTGGTGACGAATATGTACCTGAACTTTTACATCAATTAATATGAAGGTTTAATAGAAATTTTATAATCTATGAATTTAAAATACGCGATCTTTATCAAGTTGAGTACAATGATCTTTCATATCATAAGTTTCTTTAATAATAAAATTAATAGACTTTTATTAATATCTTTTTTAATATAAATAATTAAACAATATCTTCCATTTTATTTTTTAGCCTATTTTTCACAATATCTATAGTGGAAAACGTTTTTTCATTTGCAGCTATTGAAAGACCAAAAAAGATTTTTAAAAAATTCTAAAATATTTACCTACTCTTATCTCTTTGTTTCAATCTTGTTGAAGTCAAAAAGATGGATTTTGATTGTTTTACAAGTTTCTCAAGGTTCTTTTTATTAAACCTCTATAATATTTTTTATGCCAATAAAATGAAGTATTGGCCCTAATAGATCTAGCCTAATTGTTTTCGTTTGATTAGTTGATTGTGGATATGGACTTCAAATTTTATTTTGAGTTTAAAAAAACTAAAGTAGGTAAAGATTAAATTAATTGATTTTAATTTTAATCGTAATTAAAAATCAATCAATTTAATTCAATATATCTAAATAATCAATTTTTTATAAAAAAAAATAAAAAAGTTAAATCTTTTAAACATTAATGAATGGTAATAAAATATCAATCATTTTAATTAATATTAAATAATCTATATTCTTTTGAAATATATATTGTTTAAATTAATTATTACAAGTATATATATTCATAAGATATGTGTAAAAGTTGGGAGCACTGGCCCCGCCCGCCCACCCCCAACAAAAAAATCCTTCCCTCATCAAAATATATTACATAAATAGATACAATTGTTATATTTACATATATTATTAATGACAAAAAAAAAATCATTTAATCACAAACATAATTTTCACAGGTTCAATAGTGATAAGAATAATCTTTAGCATCAATTCTTACCTGTATATTTTGACAACAGAAAAGTTACTATTACTTAATTATATTACAAAATAAAAGATGTATGTTCTCAATTGATATATGTTATTAATGATATTTTTGTAGTGTCATCACTTATTTTTTTAATTATTAGGATTTACCTGTTTTGTGGTGATAGAAGTGAATTGTGATACTCTTGTTTCGGGGTTTTTTACCCCTCAAGAATGCTTGTTATCCATGGCAGGATTGCTGCAAAGTGAAATCAATATCCTCAAATATTAAATTGAGTTATGTTTCATTGTTACCACAAAAATCTAACAGCAACTCCCAACTTGATTATTTTCTATTTCAAAATTGTTGCTCTTTTTATTACAGTGGACAGAGCCAAAATTTTTAGCTTTTAAACTGATTTATCGTATTGATTTTTAATATATATATATATATATAATATTATTAAAATTTAAAATATATAATATTTTTAGTTGTAATATTATTATTTTTAATTAGGTTAAACTTTGACTAAATTATTTATCTTTAGAAAAATGTATTCAAGTCTAGTAAGCATAAGCAGTTAATGCACCTATAGTTTTGAAACATTCGGTAGTAATGCACATAGAATTAAATTGTTGAGGAATTAAACAAAAAGGTACTTGCCTATTTGTCTTTCCAAACAATCAAAAAATAGAAAAATAGTTAGTATAACATATTTACAATATTGTATCAATTCAAAAGAGAACTTCCAGAAATATTATAAAAAATGAGTATAGAACAAACACTTAAAAAACTAAAAAAAACGAAATTTTAAAAATTCATTCACTTGCATCAAGTTCTCAAAGGGGCTCATTCAGTAAAGTTTTGTGCAACCCATTCGAGTATGTATGCAATTAAATTATAAATTGTTAAATAAGAGTATAATAATATTATAAAATGAAATATATATTAATATGTTTATGTATGATATAATGAGTCATGACACAATTCAATATACATTCAGGACGGTACAGTTCTCATATCAATGCTTTTTAAATTTTAGTCAACATCAGATGGACACCACTTTGTGGTTGAAGAGTGACCACATAGGAAGGAGCATGAGTGTAAGACGGAGAAAGATCAAAAGAAAAGTATCGAAGGATCATAGCTAGAACCATTTTTGCCTCCATAAGGGCAAAATTATTTCCAATGCATATCCTGGGACCCCAACTGAACGGGAAGAAAGAAAGTTGATTCTTGGTTGCCTTTGCAACTCCTTGAGAAAACCTCTCAGGTTTGAACTCTTTTGCATCTTCACCCCAAAATTGCTGATCGTGGTGCATTAGGACGACTGGCAGTAAAAGATGCACTCCCGGAGGTAGAGTCAATTCTCCTAATTTTGTTTCTTTATAGATGATTCGATTGAATATTATAGCTGGTGGGTATAGTCTGAGGACCTCATATAAAATCATTGTTACCTATACACGTTCGTATGAATCATTAAATTAATGAGACTATAATAATGTTACAAAACAAAATACTAATATCATTCTATAAAATGCAATGATTCATAATTCGATGATGAATGTAAATATAAATATATAGAACCACATGGCATATAAACACAAAAATCTCATAAAACGACAATCATGACATAGCTGGACGCAATTCAAATATAAGGGCTGGGGGCAAACGCTAGATGTAAACAAAAAGTTGACAAAACCATGAATTTTTTGGTTTTAAGACATAATTGTGGTTGTCGTCGTCTTATCCTCAAAATGTTGATTTATGTTACTCTGAGGACATTTTCTTCAAGTGCAACATATTTCCAAAATCTATTGTACCATGTTGGATACTTGGGCCCACCGCACACTCGTGGAGCAGGCGACCAAAACTTCAAACATCCAAAAAAGGTAAAAAAAAATGAGAATTAGGTTAATGATATATATGTGTGTTTATAGATTGTGCACTAGATATTTTAGCTAAACTCTTTCTATGCAAATGCAACACAAATATAAAATTCACAAATTCATTTGAAGCGCAAAAGGTTTTCGATATTTTTGAAATATAAATGTATTTATTATTTGTGTAAATGTTTCCTAGCCTATTTAATTATATCAGTTTTTTCTTAATACAAAAATTTATATTGCTTTATGCTGACTGTGTAGTATGGCATCTCTATAATATTCATTTAATTATTCGTACTTCTTTATTTGGTAACCTTATATTAGAATCAAATCACACAACACTACTATAAGTTAAAAGAATATTAGTGACAGTATACAGAGTAATAATATTCAAGTTATCACTAATTATATATTTACTAGTGAGAATTTGTGCATGGTTTGTTACAACAATCATTTTCACAGTTTAGTAATGACTATATATTATTGTTTATAAATTATCAGTATTAAAAATTAGTAACATATGTATTGTGGCAACTAGATAACAATTTTCATTATTATCAAGTTGTATAATATATATATATATATATATCTATGTGTGTGTGTGTGTCACTATTCCCAACAATATAAATTAATCATAATTTTTGTCACTGTTAAATTTATGAAAATAACTGCATAATAAAAATTATTATCGCCTAATGAATATTATTAGTAACAATTTGAGATTGCCACAAATATTATTTTTCCTTGTAGTGACACTTCCAATATAAGAAAAGAAGGTATTAGCGACAAAGTACTTTTTTAAAAATATGAAAGTTGTCATTGATCATATTTATATATATATTAAGCAATAAATTTTTTTTGTCATAATAATTTTCACAAATTTAAAAATAATAAAAATTATGTTTAAATTGCCATTATTAACAATTAGGGATGTATATATATAACACTATGTAATTATAATGATAGATTTTTTAATCATGATTAAGTTATCACTATGCATGTATTATTATTATTATTATTATTATTATTATTATTATTATTATTATTATTATTATTATTATTATTATTATTAACTTAAAGACAATATATGTGTAATAATTAGTCAACAGTGATATGAATTAATATTTAATATATCACCATTAATTATGTGAGAATCATTATTTTAGTAAAACAATAATTTCTCACTTCATGTATATTATCCATGATAATTTTCGTATTATTAGTGCTTAATATTTTGTTACGTATATAGAGTTTTTTATTATTAGTGTATGCAAAATATTTAATGAATATCATTTGAATGTATGATTTTGATCGAATGGTTAATTGACACGATGACATCGCCCTCACACTTATATCTGTAAAGTCCATATTTCAAACCACGTGGGTATAAATTAATAAGTAAATAAATGGACTTACGATTTTGAGACGATTCAAACCATCAAAATCCGGGGCGTCATCTCCAAAAACTTGGAAAACCTCTTCTCTTGCACGTTTTTGCCATGTTTGGTGAATGCTCAACAGAACCATCGTCCAAGCCATCAAATTCGACGTGGATTCTTGTCCAGAAAAGTGGAACGTCTTGCATTCCTCAATCACCTCATCAATGCTCATTCCCGAGCTGCTTCCATTTTCCTGAATTTCTTTCTGATTGGATTTTAACAAGATACCTAACAAGTCATCATCTGTGCAATGTCCCATTTCCATGGCCATTTCTCTTTGCTTGATGATCCCCCTTAAAAGGGTGCACAGTTCATTGTTGATTTCTTTCAGTCTCCTGTTTCTCTTTGTTGGGATATACCTGTAATAGCAATTTTTTTAAGGATTAATTAAAGATGAACTCTCGATAAAAATAACTATATATATACATATACCACTAATTGACAATAATAACATCTCATAAAAAAAATATTTGCATGAGATTATACTCTTTGAAGTTATTAGTTTTAAAAATCATGGGAAAAGGGTGGCAAGTGTAAAAGAGTAGGAAATATTTGAAAAATGATTAGAAAAATAATTATAAGTTAAATGAGAATATTTCGTAAAAATAACTTGTACGTATAAGAGAAAATACTTAATCATCCTTCAGTTTGCGGCTCTAAAAAATTAGTAAGAACAAATTGTCAAATATATAACTTATAAATTTTACTAAAAAACAAGAAGTCGGAAAAGGCAGCCCAACAGTGCTTCTAGCTTTTCTCCTATTTATAGCTTTTTCACCGCTGCACAAGCATAAGGAGGGAAAATTATATTTTTAGCCCTACAATATAGCTGTGTACGTATTGTAAATTTTAAAATTGGCATTCGACCACTTTTAGTTCAAATTTCATAATTTTTTTAAATATTTTTAGTCCTCCATTTTTAAATGTTGATAGGAATCATTAAAATAAAAAGGACTAATTACCCACAAATTTTTGAAATTTGATTGATTTATGAAAAGAACCACGAAATATGAAATGTCTATTTCACCCTCATTAAAAAAATTTGATAAAAAAAAAGTTATATTTTAGATACAACAAAAATTTTCTATTAATGTTTTAAAATAATATATATTTATATAAATGTAGATGTGCTATATTATGTATATATGTAAATACATATATATGAATACATACATATATATAAAAACCCCATCTCACTCTTGCAAACTCTCCTTAAAACATTAGTTGTTATCATATTAAATTATATATTATTACAACAAAATAAAAACTATTGTCAGTTAATAACATAAAATAAAAATTAATATCACTTAATATATATTATTAGTGATAATTGTCACATTTGTGGTTTAATGTTTTTATGGTAGTGCCCTTGAATTACCTCCATCCCGGAATGTAAACGGACTGCAAAACTTGGCGAGTGAGTTCTGCTTGCTCTCTCTGGAGCTCGAAAATCCTCCTTCCCTCTTCATGCCCGCTTCCAAAAACCGTTCGCGATATAACTTGACAGGTTAAATCCTCCAAATATGGCTGCACATCTATCTCTATTCTCTTCCCCTCCATTCCCAAATCTTCCCACTTCTTTATCATTTCCGCGCAACTCGTGCGCATTGCCGGCAACATGTGCTGAAATCAATCAATCTTTTTTAGTTAGGGAAGTGTTCATGAAAATTAAGGAAAGAAGGTTCAGACATTCTTAATTAATTACCTTAAGCTTTTCGACGTAGAAAGCTGGATTAATGATTTTTCTGTGCTGAGCCCACTTGTCATCCTCATAACCAGCTATTCCAGAGACGAGAAATTTGGCGAGTGGATTTGGGGTTGGCTTTTTGAAGACATGGTGGTTGTTCAAGATTTCCTTTATCAGTTCAGGCTCGGTGATAAGAACTCTTGCAACTGGACCTATCCATATGAAAGAAGCCTTACCTGTATGTATAGCTTCCAATGTTGTTAATTATATATATATATATATATATATTTAACATGTATGGTCACGAGGAAGACTGTACTAGATTTCATTTTTATACATGAAAATTGTTCACACACTATTAAAAAATGAAACTTGGACTTAAGTACTCATCCAAAAAGTTATCTCAGAATGTGAGAATTGTTCCAAATCATATATAGAAACTACAATTTATTTATTTTATTAATATAGTATTCTAACAAACACCAACTTACAATGAAAAAAGGGATATACTTACATACTTTAAAATAAATAAAAGAGAGAGGGTATGGGATTCTCACAAACACTAAGCTTACAATGAAAAAACAGGATATACTTATAGCATGTTTGGTTATATTTTTATTTTAATTTTTTATTTGTAGTATTTTTAAAATTTGAAAAGTTAATTAGATAAAATAAATTAAAAATAAATTTATATTTGGATAGTTTGTTGAAAAAATAATAATTATATAGAGTTTAGTAGGTTATCGGTAGAGAGAGAGAGAGAGTAATAATTAAATAGAGAGAGAAAATATATATAAGTTATTGGAGAATGTATTTTGAAAATGAATTGAAATTTTGCTGAAAATTATGATAAGTTATTGATAACTTATTTCTAAATAATAAAGATAATGATAAGTTATTAATAATTTATTTCCAAACCGTGAAAATAAATTGAAAACATAAACAAACAAAACCTCATGCACTTTATTTGAAAAAGAAAAAGGAAAAAAATGGATCTAATGAAAACAAAAATAAAGACGCCATTACTAGCACGCATAAATAGATTGATTATTCCATACATATATATATATGGGTTGTTTATCGGACTAATCCCTTGCTGGCGCGAGAGAATGTAAATTAGTAGAAGACTATTCACTTGACTCATGATGTTGCTTATAGAATCATTTTGATGCTATCGCATAATACAATGCTTTAGGTTGTTAAATGTGTAAGAAATAAAATTGTATGGTTACTAATAGCTAAAACTTTTGATCTTAAGTACTAAATTCCGACAAGAGAAAAATTAGAATAATTTTAATGTATAATGTATTTTTCTAGAACTTTAAACTATTCACCATCACAATACGGAAACTAGTGCAAAATAATTCCTATCAAAAATTATTATGTCAAAATTTCACTTGCAGACGCCCACTCTATAAGTTTGTTGACACCGGTAATCAATCTAAAATAATTTGATTATAATTAAATTAGTGACAATCATAAGTAGAAAGTTCACATTCTTTGACTAATAAATAATTTGTTATATAGTACTCAACGCAAAATATACAAACTTCAAAATCAATATTGTAATTAAGTAGTTGTTTTTCCGATTATCACTTTTCAATTTCAATTAACAAGTAGATCTATGGGACACACGCGAATACATACTTCACAAATAATGCATTTTATTAAATTCAAAGTGGATATTCCCTTTGAATATGTGGAAAATTGTGACAACAATAAGGCTCGTTTTAGAGTGATTAAAGCGTAGTATTTGCACTTCAATTACTCGATCCATATAATGTCCCCGCGGCCACCCTAGAATTCTGAGGATATTTTACTTGGTGTTTGAAATTTTTGGATGTTTTCTTGGTTGGATATTTTTAATGAATTATTAATTGGCACGAAAAAAAAAAGGGTTTGTATTTCGGGTTTCCAAATAGGTTTCGAAGCTCGAGACAACACAGCACTCCCAACGGTGAATAAATTACACTTACCCTAGGTAGTTTATTATTCATCTCTCTGCATTAGACCTAACCCTAGGTAGCCCTAATCCTGTAGCTTAGCTTATTTTTCCAAGAGGTTAGAAAATTTTCCAAAGGAAACCCATAAGTAAAAATAGTGGACCATTCTAGTTTAGAAATAATCTTCGAACGCATGTGATCAATATTATGAAATTTATTATTAATTATTGATGTGATGTCCATTGTTATTTACGCAAATTAAAATTAATCTTCAAGCAGATACTAATAAGTTATGATATTTTCATTTTGTTTTTGAAACTTGCCTAAAATTATATGAACTGATATCCAACTTTACGCAGCTTAATGTTTTCAAAAAAGTTCATCAGTTTAATTTACTTATTTTATCCTATAGAAAGCAAAATCTGTGTTAATTTGCATCTCTTTAAGATGCCGCCCAAACAGCGCAAGAAAAAAGAAAATTAGTTGCTAACAGTTGTTACTAATTACACAAATTCAAAAACATAATATTTTATTTCATAGTAATAATAATTTGTGCAAGTTAAAAAATGTATTTAGATTGTATATCGGTATTGAAAATTAGTGACATATGTATATAGTTATAGTCAATATATGATCATAATTTATAATTATCACTATTTATGCACTTCTAATTATTAATAATGACAACTTAAATCTAATTTTTTCACTAGTAAATCATTATTATGATAAAACAAAAAAATAATTTTTTCACTTAATTTTTGCCATTAATATTGTTCTTTTTTGTAGCAAGGTTGAGGCCCCCTTTGGGAACATCCAAAGCTTTGGGTTGTTTATTTATAAATCCGTACTATTCAAGATCTACTCCATAATAATAATAATAATAATAATAATTCAAGATTACAAACGTCCATGCTTTTAGTTTATTAAGAAATCTAAAATTAGAACATCAAAATCGCATGATTTCACTAGAAACACACGTTAACCTTAAAATTAACATTAATTGTCCATAAATAGAAGCCGGCTCATTCTAGAGGACAGTGCTTTTATTGAGCGGAAAAATATTGGCTTTTGAGCTGATTTATCGACAGAAATAATATTATTAATTCAAGGGACATGACTAAGTTTTCAGAAGTTCCAAATTAGTGTCAGCTCCTGCCCAATAAGAGATCATTATAGCTAGGCTTCTGCTTAATCAAACTATACTTGTACAAGACACCCAAGTTGCAATAAAAACAAACTCTATCTGTCCTTTAAAAACTATATATATATATATATATATATTAGTACGAGAAATAGTTATGTTATTGTAATATATATTGGTTGGTAAATTGAGATCAATGGTTGCTTATCACAAATAATAAACAAAAAGAAAGAAAACCTAGAAAATACACAAGTTGAAAGAAAATATATATATATTTTATGTATCCTTAAATAAGTAATAGACAACTAATAGTTATGACAAAATATAAATTATAATAGAGGATCTAAACCGGTTATCTTCAGTCTAATCGATGATTGCTTATCGCAAATAATGCACAAAAAGGAATTTATAAGATAGTTACCTAGCATATTTTGTGATGATGTAGAAATATAAACTATAATAGAAGATCTAAATTGGTTATTTTCGGTCTAATCAATGATTGCTTCTCATAGATAATGCACAAAAAAGAACTAAGAAAGTTTACCTACCGTACTTTGTGATGATATGGTGATGCAATGGTAGGACTCGAGGAAAAATGTCATCAAACAAATTGAGGGGTTTTGATTTAGCCTCCTTGATCAAGGTGGCCATGTCCTTGGTGTCCCCATACAGCAGCCTGTAAGGGTTCCCATTGAAGCCTTGTGCCCTAAGACACTTTTCTATCTTTTTAGGGCTAATCCACACCCAATTCACTATTCTCCAAGCCCAGAATACAACTGATAAAATCAGGAAAATCAAGGTTGAAAACAAGCAAAAATTCATGTTTATCACCATATGGACGTGGGGGAGCAAGGGAAAAGAGGGCACAATGTGAGTGGAGAACTGTCATGAATTTATAATCATGGAAGAAGCATCTTCTAAATTGGCCTTTAACCAGTCGATAGGGTCCTTTGTGCTAGTAACCAATCATATCTTTAGGACCTACCGTGAAATTAATCCTGGGAATCTCATTCGCTAGCTAGCTCATGGACCACTTGAGCTGTAAATTTGTGGTTGTGGCCTAATCAAATAGTATATGAAGGTGCTACAGGAAAGAATTAGAGATGTGTGTGTGTGCGCGCGCGCGTGTGTGTGTGTGTGTGTGCGTGTGTGTGTGTGTGAGTGAGTGTCAATGAAAATTTTGACAAGTGAAAAATAGATGCATATAGCACACACATACACATGTGAGTGTTAATGAAAATTTTGATGAATTAAAGTAGGTATAATATAATCATCAATGCATAACATATTGGGTATAATAGAGAATTTTCAAGTTTTTGTCAATATTACAACTTATTTTTTCTAATATTTTCTTTTTTATTTACATATAACTCATGAATATGTAAGAAAACATTGTACACTATGTTACCGATGATACAGGAAGTGAGAGTTTGGGGTGATAGGGGGGATGTTGAGATTCAATTGATTGAATTAACGGTGTCCATCATAAAGAACTTATGAGACTTAGGCTAATGTATATATATTTTATCAAATAAAAATAAAAAGAAGGAGGAGGAGGAGAAGTGTGTTTATTCAATAATCATATGTAAGTAATAACAATAACATGATATATAGAAGGTCAAACTTCTAGAGGCATTGTTTCAAGTGATCGTCAAATATCAAGGTTTAGTCGCATCAAGATCCAAGCAAGCAATATATTTTTGAGATATTTTATTTTAAAAAATTATCTTGAATGGTAAAAAATGAGAACAACTTATAAATTACCTTAAAAAGAGAAATTTGATTCGATATCATCACAATATGAAAACATTTCTCAAGAAAGAAAGATTCGATGTAAAATCTTAAAAATGAATAGCTTCAATAAGGAACTATAGATGCCATCTCCAAATGTTGTAATATTAATAGTTTCTTTAGTGTAATAAGCCCACGTCTTAATTTTATGAAATGCATAGTGGTCCATTTATACATGTTGTCACATTCATGAAACATGAAAATTCCATGCACTTGTGCATGTATACAAGTATAAAATTTAGTACTGGTGACCCTTAAAAAAATCAAAATTTGAGTTGTTCGCATCAAATTAGTTTTCAAACATAACCAACTTTGTCGTATCTCTAACCAAAAATTAAGATAATATTATTTTGATTATAACTAACCAGCACCAAATTAGTGCAGATTATAATTTACTACTGCCTAGTTGACCTAAATTAATGTACCAAACCCTACGGCACATTGCGGAAACTTTCTTGTGACTGGTTACTTCAGTGGATCCGCTGGTTGTTGTGCGGCATCATATGCATGATTATATCAACGCTATAATACAATCAGTTGACTTTTAGACAGATCTTTATGTGAGCATCATGGTACAGATCTAGTGTTCACTAAGATGTCTCTTAATGCATGTGTCATAATCAATCAAAGTAAACTTTTAAAATTAACTAACATGGAGATAAAAATTTGAGAAACTAAAAAAATAGTGCACAGCTGTGATGATTCCGTAACTGTTACTGAAAATCTGTAGTCTTACTTATGAACATACTGATCTAGTTGAATTCAAAGTAGCTACAGCCAACCTGAAACTTATGATTATTCGTTTTATTTATATATATATATAATTAATTTCTATGAATAATACATAGCAATCCATTACACTTGCTATAAACAACTTATGGCTAATAAATTTTGTTGCTTGTTATTTTTAAAAACTACATTTGCTACAAAACATATGCAGTTGTAATTTTTAGCCATAACTGCAACATTAATTTCATAATATTTTTCTCGTGAAGAGTACCTAATTTTTTGATAGTGAAAGAAACAAAGGATTAGTTGCTAAGCTCATTTTCTTGATCTAGCATTAAATTAAATCGATGCAAAAAGTTTTTTTTATGGCAAATTTTTGGCACTCTCATTTTTATGGTTGTACGCCAAGTTGAGTACAGCATTCTTATGCATTCATTTCACATGTTAGGCTTACTTGGTGCATTGAGCAGTTCCTTATTTTGTTCTCCACTTGCACAAATAGTAAATATTTAAATCAGAATTAATAATTTAATTATTTTCTAATCTTTTGCATTTCATAATGTGTAACGTACTGATGCATTTGCAGGGAAGTTGTTTTCCCTAAAAATCTTGCTGTCATATATACTTGCAATGCACTTACTGTAGCATAACAATCCGACAGGAAAAACTATGGGGACGAAATAAAAGAAGAAAAAAAAATATTGACACTTGACAGGGATAATGGTTGAAAAGTGAAGGACAGGACAAATTTCCCTGTGGATTTTGAAAAAATAAATAAAAAAAACTTAAAAATTAAAAGAATATGAAGAATATTAGTTGCTGGTACAATCAACAGATAAATTTATTGGGTACAACCCTAACTGATTAAAAGTTTAAAATTTCTGCATTGGCCCCTTTTAAGTTTAGCATCATATTCCTTGTTTGTGGTGAGTGATAAACTTAGATTATTATAGTCCAAGTGGTTTAGTCAATGCACTCACTTGGGTATCATGCATGTTAGGGCTATGAACAGTAGAATGGGGGACCATTCTAAGTATTTGGTATCATATGACCATCAATCCAGTATAAATTATATATGTATTGTAATTTTTTTATATTGCATGAAATAAAGTAGAATACTTGTGTTAATAATTTCGTGCAAAAATTGAAATGAAAGAAAGATAATTGTGCATTCCAGATCATCGATATGAGTGTATAGGCACCATAATACTAACCTTATATATAGACCTAACATAGACATAGAATTAACAATTTTGTTTAAAAATATTACATATGAAGAAAGAATGCGACCGTGTAAACATTATAATATATAGATCTAATAGCACAGACCTGACATAGGCATAAAAGTGATTTGTTGAAAAGTATCAGAAAAATTATAACAGGATAACGTAAGAAAACAAATATCATAATATAAACCTAAGAGTATAGACCTAACATGGGTACAATAGCGATCTATTTAGAATGTCAACAGAAAAAATAAATAAAATAGTACAAAAGTATAAATATCAGAAAAGAAACATAGAAAGATAATGTGAGAGTACAAATATCAAAAAAGAAACCTAAGATTATAGACCTAATATAAACATAAAAGCAACTTGTTTAACAATATTTGAAAAGAAACATAGAAGATAATGGAAGGGTCTAAATATCTTCACATAAACCTCCACATAGGCATAAAAGTAATTTGCTTAAAAGTATTAGGAAAAATATCAGGATAATGCGAGAATACGAAATATCATAAAATCTAAGAGCCTAACGTGGCTATAGAAACAATTTGTTTGACAATATCAAAAAAGAAATACATAAAAAAATAATGCAAGAGTATAAATATCATAACATAAACCTAAGAGTGGAGACCTAACTTACACACAGAAGCAATTTTTTAAAAACTACCAGAAAAGTAGACTAAGAAGATGATGCAAGAAAATAAATATCAAAACATAAATCTGAGAGTGTAGACCTAATTAATGAAGGCAAGTACAGAATCAATTTATTTAAAATATTTTGCCCCTTCCTCAACATATAGGGGCGTAATTTTTTAATCTTTTGAAATATTCGATTCCAATCTAATTAATTAATAGAAATGAAGTTTACATATCTTAAAAATAAATTCTAACATATATTTTGAAATTAATCCAAATAGCCATGAAAAACTCTTAATGTACATTTTAGGATGCAATAAAAATTATTTCCACTATATATTTTGTATATCTTGACTCACCAATTCCAGTAAGAATTAAAGATGTAAGAGGAATAAAAGAAGAACTAGTGATAATTAAGTTGAGCCCCCAAGCTCAACCTCAAATTTCTCATTGTCATTCCTATGGAAGTACCATAAAACAACCTTAGAGGAACCAACGACAAAGTTCATTGACCATTTCCATTTTCCTCTTCGTGGGTAATTTCAACGGAGGCTACTCTTTTACCCCAGTTATTCTTGACTGCGTACATTGGATTCTATGATCGATGTTGATGTTAGTAAGATTTTTGGTATAAAAAAAGTGACTGGGGGCCCATTTGGAAATTTTGTAAGATATTTTCATTTTTATTTTATGTTTGTAATATTTTTAAAAAAGTTGAAAAATTAGCTATAATTTTAAAAATTAAAATAAGATTGTATTCGGATGTCTTTTCAGAAATAGTAATTAAAATAGGTGTAGCATTGAAAATATAAGTGATTTATATCTTTTATGTTTAAAATTAAAAATTATTTTTTAAATATATATTATTAATTTTAAAATAATAATGGGAACTATATATCAATTCGAATTTGAATTTGATTGATTTAGTAATAGGATGATAGATTTTGTTTATGTAAAATTGAAAATAAAAATAGGAAATGTTTTGTGTAGAAATAGATAGAAAATGATGGTTTTCATTTTCGAAGAGTCCTAAATGAAAAGGAGTCGTGGCAATGAAAACAAATGGCTCTCTCCATTTGGTTTTATTTTTAAATTTATTTTCACTTATTTTTGCTATTTAAAAATGAATTATCAACATTCTCTCACTATCTTCACGAAAATCCCAACTCACTTTTAACTCAAAATGCATTCTCAAATAACTCATATATCTTCTTTTTATATTTTTATCATGATTATCTCTCTCTACCTAAAACCTACCAAACCATATACAAGCATTAATTTTTAGACAATCTATCCAAATACAAATTTATTTTCAACTCTTTTTTCTTAATTATATTTTTAAATTCTGAAAATGTTGAAAATGAAAAATGGAAATAAAAACATAGTCAAACGGCCATTTCTCTTTGTATTACAATTTTTTCTCTCTTCATATTTCTACAACCCATTTATACACATGTTTTGCATTAATATATGCAACGAAAAAAGTTGCACATGATTTAAGATATAGATTTTTAGCTAATGATTTAGTATTTGTTTGTGGAGTTTACATTTGTTCTTCGTAAGACGGGCCCGTACAAGTACATGGGCTTGGGTTTTCCGTTCGGGCCTTCCTGGAGATGGGTGGCTTTTGGGCCAATTTGTATAAGCTTGAGCCTTTTGTCCGTTAACAGATTATCAACAATTTCTATTGTAGAGTCTCGGTGATTTGTTATGTTGAATGTGTCATGAATTTAACACTGGGAATGTGTTTAGGCATTTTTCGAAAAATATTTTGAGAAAATGTGTTTTAGGAGTTAAAACCAGAAATGTGTCAAATATTTGATTTTATTTTGAAAAAATATAAAAAATAAAATTATAAATTTGGAATTGTTTTATCGCAGACAAAAGTAATTATAGATGTCAAATCAATTATTTTTTTATTAGAAAATTGTGAAACCCCATTCCTCATTCCACATGAACGAAATATTGAAAGAGTGACTAGTATATAAGTTTTAACTGAAGAACTCATGTACATCTATAGGATATTCCTTTTGGACAAATTGATTATAGCCCAATTCTAAAATACACTAGGTTGGTTTGGAGACAATTCTTGTGTCCAACGAGCTCACGACCCTAGGACATGACAAATGGTGTCAAAGTATCATTAACCGAAATATTGGAAGCTAAGTGCTATAGAGGCAAAATGTTACGTTTGTGAGAGCCGCTTCTTAAACTTACGGGATAAAGTGCCGCACATGTGAGAGCCCCCTCTTCATCCTTTAGGAACCACTTATAGAGCCCAAACACTTGGTGACTTAATCTTGGATCTATCATGTCACGATGAGGAAATTGCATTCTAGAGGAGGGGTAATTGCGAGACCCCAATTCCCCATCCCCCATAAATTAAATATTGAAAGAATAATTAATATATAAACTTTAATCAAAGAACTCATGTGCATTCATTTAATATCTCTTTTTAGTAAATTGATTATAACCTAATTTTAAGATGCATTTAGTAAGTTTGAAGACAATTCTCCCGTCTTAACTGGCTCATGGGCCTGAGGCATGACAGTGGTTTTGGTGGATACTAGTTATGGCTCTGGCCCCATGACAGGCTCGATTGAAGTAGCTATCAAGAAAAAAGCAAGGTTTTATACTTATTTCCATTGAAGTGATAATAATATGCTGATGAATTGTAGTTGTCCAAACTCACAATTCACGAACATTCACTACAAGATTTCAAGCTCACCATAACAGTCAGACAATACAGTATTTACATACAACATCACAGGGCTGGCCCTGAATACATAGTTGATACCAACATCAGGAGTATACAAGAAGAAGAATTTCTTCAATTCAAGCATAGATCAGGCTAACTTTTTAGATATTGTTTGCTCTGCATTCACTCGTTCTCTAAGCCTGTGGCTCTTCTCTGGTGAGTCATCATCAGTCAATCCTTGTCAGCCCAAATATGATAGCAATTGTCGCCAAAACAGCCTAACAATAGAGTACACCGGGTTCTCAGACAGGTAAAAACATGTAAGAGTTTGTTGATTTCAAGAATTGGTGTACTCTCGAAGCTGAGGAATGTCTACTAGTTTCCATGCAAAGACAAATGGCAAAATGGCACGGTAGATCATGAACAAGGAGTTGTTCTTACACACATCCATATTTATGACACACATACTAGGTACCTATGATTCATGTTGTTCTTGTGTAGCTCATGAAATGCTTATTGGCAACTCATATGGAAGTGCTAAGACATGTCAAAGGACAAAGCGAGGACTTTGTCTAATGGCTCTGGAAACTTATAAGCCAAATTAAGGAACTGTTTCACATGTTAATACAATTGGACTATTGTAAGAAATTTCACAACAATTTTAAAAATAGAGCAAATAAGAAGGATCTTGACACAAAAAAAGAAAGACCAACTGTTTATTTTGCCAAAGACATGTCAAAGACAAGCAAAGACTTGCATAATCACTTCAACAACTCCTACCATGAACCATTTTAGATGCCCGTATCAATCATGCATGTATAATGAAATTTACCTTGCAATCAAAGCAAGATTAAACTTAAGCTCTTAGGGTTAATTACAGCTGCCTCTCTTTAAATAGCTAAATTAACAGCTTCTTCCCTCCATATTTTATAATTATAAAAACCTTCCTCTAAGTTCAACATATTTACCAAATTTCCCCTACTGTTAAGGTTTTGGAAGGGAAAATGACGTTAGAAAAAAGAAAAATGATTTGGAATAGAGGAGATGTAGGTGTGAAAGGCCAAAAAAAAGGGAGATAGTGAATTAAAGCAATGGACATCAGAGGATGGCCAGAGAAATGAGGAAATAGAATATGACGGGAAGAAGCCGACAATACAAAGAGAAGGGAAAGGGAAGATCAGAAGAGATAATCGTGCTTGGGAGGAAAAGATAAGGAAAGGCGACCATGGTAGTGACAAAAGGAGACGAGAGAGATACAGAGAGAGGGGGGGGGGGG
>JACGDI010005482.1:489636-512162 GCA_014898725.1 Jacaranda copaia | reverse complement strand
TAAATATAAAGAAAGGGGGACAAGTTCAAAACACTCATCATATAATTCAGCGAAAATGACATTTACATTTAAAATGTTACAATTTTTTTTTTAACTAATGAAATTTCATTATAGATATATTACAAAGACACCTCTCAACTAAGAAAAACATTACATATAGACACCTCCATATATATATATATATTACCAAAACACTCAGGCATACAACAGCCATTTAATAAATTAATGATTTAATTGTTTTTTCAACTTTTAAGTTAAGGGTGAAATGGTCAATTCACGACTTCTGTCTAGGTTTTCTAACGGAGTAAACTTATAGGGAAGGTTTTGTAATTATGAAAGATAGAGGGGAAGAATTGGTAACTTAGCTATTTTAGAGGAGAGTTTAATGCAATTAACCCACTAGATCTTTACATCTTGCTAAAGTAACAAAGGGTAAAACTACCACTATACTTCCGAAATAGGTTGAGAAGATAAAAGAAGAATACTTACAGCAATTGTGCAAGCTACATATCCCGGCTTTTCACGAGGATCCATGTTTCTGGAGCAAATTAGAAGCAATACTGCAACATACCATGGAATTGCAGCCAGGAAGAAACCAATAATGAACCTTCAAAAAAACGAAAAGTAGTACCAGTAATTAAAATGACTAACAGTATAACTCGTTGGGAACAAATAACCGTCGGGATCTACGCAACTTCACAAAATAAAATAAATAAAAAATAAAAAAAATGAAGCATTAAAGAAATTATTCCTACAAAGAGAGCAAAATCAAAAGTAACTTTTGTAATCTGTGAATCACATCTCTAAAATTTACACTTTTTACAACATTTTTGTGGACTAGTGAGTGAACTATCACAAGAACAACCCAACCGTTGAAACCCCTTGAAAGAAAAAGAACAGATTTAAGCAACTCTATATGATCTAATTAAATCATTTCTAGCAGCAACCACCTCATCAGAAGATGCATCAGTAATTGAATCATTTATAACTCTCCTGTCCACCAAAAAGATTCAAGTGCCATCAAAATTTCAATGCATTGATACCGTGCAATCTCATAAGACTGTGCATCTAAGCAGAAAATGATCATGAAAGAGCAAATCTGCATTGAGCACCAACCAAATATAGAATCACAGGTAATTACTTTTATATCATACGTGTTTTTCCTTCTTTTTTTAATGTGTGTGTGTGTGTGTGAGAGAGAGAGAGAGAGAGAGAGAGAGAGAGAGATTCCAATCATAAATGCGAATTTTCCAAATAGAAGTAATATCATGCCAAATATGTCTCTTCAAAGCAAATTTCAGAGAAAAGTAAGGATGAAATTTGGAAGCTTGAGTAGGTCACGGTGTGTAAACCTATATTGAGAAAAGTCTTGGTATCATAACAATCTAACTGAAGTCCAAAACCATGAGCCCTGCTTGGTTTCAAAGCATAACAGTTACAGCATATCTTCAATATCAAACACTTCAATGACTTCCTTTTTTTATCTTTTTATTGTTTACTTTTATTTCTCTTGAATTTCTTAAATGCAATTTTTCCGATAAAACTTTTCCATTTATTAATAAATCCAAAACTCTTAAGTAAATTCTTTGGCCACTAGGGGATGGAAAGAAACAGCAGCACGCCTGAACCAAAGAGATGGAGATCCATCTAACAACTGCTAAATGCAGAAACCTCATCAAAAGCACTTGTAAACATAAGTAGTCGATAAAAAGTTTTCTGTGGATAAAAACTTACAATAACCAGCCAATGCCAATTCCACAGCAAGGAAGGCGGCGCTCCCTTAAAGGTCTTCCTTCTGCAACTGCATAACCTGTGTTGGCATGGAAATTTACACCACTAATCACTAAATTATGGACATTCAAACAAGAAAAGGGGATTAATTAACTTGGCGACTGAGTGGAAGGAGTATTAGTGCATAGAAATTGTTCCACAAACCCAAGACACCACAATCTTCTGACAAAGAAAACATCAGATCATCTTTTAATTACAAAAGAATTACAGTCAGCATCAGATCTCAATATCAAATATTTGTACTTTGTAGAATTCTACGTACCCTAAACATAAATCACGCAAGATCTGGATATCAGGATATGGTTCCACAATTGACTCTTTTTCCATTCAAACAGTGGCAACAAAATCAATCTTTCTTCGGAAAAATCCCAAATCAAGAACACAAAAATAAGATCCACACTTCGCCGCTGGTCAAGATGATATTAAGGAATACTAAAGCATCCCACGTTACTCAAATTAAATCGATAAAAAGAAAACAAATTCGACCCACTTCAGGGCTACTAGTTTTTGGTAAATTCTCAAAGATAACATTTAGTAACGCAATGATCTGGACACACTACACACAAGAATACAATCTTTCTTAATGGTTTCCTCAAAAACACAAAATCAACATCCGGCTGTCCCCAAATATACGCAAATATGCGTACAGATGTATAATAATTAGTAAGCAATTATATACCTGGGACAGCTTGATAACCATGAGCATAATATTGGGATGGTGGAGGAGGTGGACCTCCAGAAACTCCGGGTGGCGGCACAGGCTGAGGGAAGCCCATCGCCGTCGGTGGAGGGTGGTTGGCCACACCCTGGAATGTTCCATACAGTGGTGGTGGTGGTGGTGGCTGCTCGTGATGGTGGCGGCTGTCCCTTTTTTCTTCACTCATGATTGATCTTCCTCTTTGACTTTATCTTGGCCACAAAAAGAGAAATTTTGAGCAGAGATTTTCTATTGGGAGATTCAGGAAAATGCAACCTTCGATCTTCTTTCTGCCCAGAGAAGACCTGAATAGAACTGAAATAAGACAGCAATCATGCTATCGTTTGATAATAATCTTTTGTTGTTTGCTTATTATTTCGTTTTATTCTATAATTTATGGATTTATGAGTTTACTATCTATTGTCTCACTAGATTTTGTTCAAAAATTATTGGTTAAGTTTCATATGTCATGTAATATAAATTTAATTATTGATGTGATGTTATATTTATTTTTTAGATATAAATAAAAAATAAAACCAAAAATGAATATTCAAAAATTCGTTTACCATTCGCATTCGTATTCATTTATACAAAATTTATCCGCATCCATTTAAAGTGGATATTATCCATATTTAATTAGTAGATATCCGATTATAAATAAATATGACTATAGTAAATGTGTATCCGATCTATTTAATATCCGTTCTAAATACATATTTATTAATATGACTATACATTTTTATATTAATTGAACTTAATAATATCAAAAAATTAATTTAAATTAAACTACTTACATCAATGCCTTCAAGGAAAGTTCGAAAAGTACTTTTTAACTACAAAGGTAAGTTTACCTAAATGAATATATGTGAATAAATAGATAATCCTTGAAACACAATAAATTTTACGACTTTAAGAAAATAGACTCATAATTTTGATGGAAAAACTGGCTTCTTCAAAATCATAAAGATTATTGAAACAAAGGTTTCCACAAGTTATCCTAGGAGTGCAATCAAATTAAGCCAAGTCGAGTTTGGGTAAAATTTTTGAGCTTAAGCTCGAGCTCGGCTCAATTCGATTCAATTAGGTACAAATTGATAAATAAATTATAAAAAACTACAAATTCGAGTTCAAGCTTAAGTTTGAACTCGAACTCAAAATAAAAAAATATTAATATAATATATATTTATTAATAAAATAAAAAATAATATTTAATTATATACTAGCTCACAAGCCTTAAACTTAGATACAGACAGTTTGAGCTTGAGCTCGAACTATTTTGAGCTTAGGTTGAGTTAGGTCAAGCTCAATTCGTGAGGCTCGCGAGTTGATTCAACGTGTTTGCACCCTTAAGTTATCCACTATGTGTGGGGCCTAACTCTTACCTAATATCGTAACCAAATGGTCAACAAAATTGATAATATGCCCTATATTGTCATTCTCGAAATTACTATTATTCTTTTTATATCTTAACTTTATTTTTCAAAATATGATTTCATTTACAGTAATGATATTGATGGTGATAAAAACTATTTAGTAGGTGTATTGGGCTGTGAACCATTATAATTGACAACTTTAGCAGGTTAAGAGCTTTGCTTGGATAAATATCGGGATTGAATTCTGCAACCAACAACAAACATCAACCTAGTCGAGGGGGCCTCGACTAAGGCACTTCAACGCACAAGTCAGTAAATTGACTAAAAGGTAGAGCAATAGAGTAGAAGCTAAGAGTGATAAAGTGCATACCATATGAGAGATTGGCAATGAAGTATTTATAACCTTCTCTAGGTAGTTGATATATCTATGTTACCCTTGTCATGTAGAAAGGGCTCTTGTTCTTGATGGGGGTTTTTTAAGTCTTATCCCATTTGTGTACTTTTTGAAGTGGCATCATCTCTGGCTTTCTAGGACAGGGCGGCACATTAGGAATGCGTCTTAGCTTGGCACATTAGGTATGCCACCTATGAGAGCAATCAATGCGACAACAAAGTTACGGTGCCAACTCGACCTCCTTAGTCAATAAATATTAGTTTATAAGTCATCCCCAAGCTCTGGTTAATAATTGATACCCTGGTGCATTTAAGTCCCCTTGGCAGGATACCTTTGACCATCCACATTGAGGTAATCGACCATACTATGTCTTTGGTCATACTCTAGTTGAAGAATCCAAACATTGGCGGTTGCAATGAGGAGTGAGGTTGAGGCCCGTCAAATTGGGTCAATGACATGGTCAGCCTATTGTCAATTAGGCCTAATCAACAATTAGGTCACCTAACATCATATCTTTATTCCTAGTTGAGAGTTGTTAGGTTGAGCCTATTGAACTATCCCATATTATGAGCCCCCTCCCCACACTTTCAAATTCTGATCAAGAATTTCGACGAGGAGGATTGAGAAATAGCTTATTTGTGAAAACTGAAGTACGGTCGACCAAGGTTTGGTACGTTTAATACGTCTATTTCATTAGGTGATACGAAGCATTAAGCGGCGACAGTGCAATTATTGCAGCCATTTAGGTTCTGGTGTCTAGAAATAGGCATTATAAAAACTTTCATTTTTACTTTTTATAGTTTCATGTGAGGTCGAGTCAATTAATAATTGCATTACTTGCCAATTGTTTCCTAGTGTAGCCTTCCAAAACGCATAAGTTTTTTGAATCCTTTTCTCAATCATATCACTTTAATAATTATGTTGAGCATATTCAGTGATACTGGTAGTGAAAGGAATGATAGTGAGGCTACTAAGTCTAATCGAGTTTCAGTTGGGGAAAGGGTAACTCGACTAGCAAGTCTAGTGATAGCTCAACTTCCAACAGTTCAAGCAGAGATCATGCTACTACTAGGGGCGGTGCTGGGCTAAGTAATATGTCAATATCTCATAGTCAATTATTCATTCCTAACCATTATAGTGAAATAGTATTCCAAATTACTCCCATTAACCTCATACACAATAGATAACTCTATCATGTTTCTCCGTAGTACAAATTGATCATGCCTAGGCCTTCAATAGGATGCATCGACTATTGGTTGGGTGCATTACTATGTTCAAAAAAGCTTCTAGGTGAGGGTTTTAGTTCCCCTTTGCTTGACTGATAATTGAACTATTGATAGGTCTAAAGGTCTACATAACCCAACTCCTTCCTAATTGCTTTTCGACCAAATATAAATTCACTGTGTTAATGTATATACACAATTATCCTAGTACCTTGGCCAACTTTTCTAACCTTTTTCCTCTTCCCATGTCCTGGAAGTCAGCAGCACCAATGAGTTGGGCTTCTATTATCTTACTGCTCGATATCGTCGCAAATTTCTTATTACCCTCTGATCATCCCACAATCAAGAATGGAAAAAATGTTACCTTTACATTTGGGCTCCTAAAGGTTTCAACATTCCTAGGGGGTGGTTGAGGGGTCATGTCAAGATTTCTGGGAACCTAACCTCAACTTGGCCGAGTACCCTCATTTGGGATTTAGCTGAGTTCGGCTATATAGAAGCCTTGGGGTATATCAAAGAGAGAAATTTAGTGATGACGAGCTTGTCGCTGGCCTACCTGATTTATAAACAGACGCTTGACTAAGTGGATGTCATTGTCTAACTTTCATTGAAATCATTTTTTGTTTCAAGTTTGCAATCAATATTGATAAATTTTTGTTATTGTTGTTGCAGACCTAGTCGACATCATGAATCAAATGCGAGCATAAGCTTTGGCATGCGTGCAAAGGAATAAAGAGTACCGTCAAAGTGCGCATGCTCTTAGAAAAGCTACTGCAGTGGCAACAACGCAGCTGCAAGTGGCACTACCAACTCTTGTCGCTTCACCAGTTTAACCTATGATGGCCACAACTAGTAGTCCTAGCCCTTGACCAAAAAAGGTGTCAACTGAGTAGACGAGACATGCTCCTAAGAAAAATGCAGTCAAAAAAGGGAAAGGAAAAGCTGGGAGACCTAGTCAACCAATCGGGTATGGCCACTTTGGGTGACGAAAAGAGGACCAGCTATTCTAGCTGCCCAAGTTGCCATCTCCTCGATTTGGAAGCGATGGAGCAATGGTTGTGCACAATTCCTTATCGATGCTGATGATGGGATCAACTAGGGTCACACTACTAAAAGTGATGATGGTTAGACTATTTGCATCTAACCAAAGAAAGTTCATAAATCTAAGCTCAGATGCTACGTTGAGGCCTTGGCGTACCACTCAAACATGGTAAATGACTCATCCAATAGTACATCATGTTGAAAATAAAATTCTCATCAGCTAAAAGTGTTCTATTTGTAAGTGAACCAACTGGGCTACCATTTTTACAAGAGATCTAAGCTAACCCTAGGAGACCATGATCGACAATAGGTGGGAAAGGAAGATATCGAGATGTTAAATGCATAGCTCAAGTCCACGCAGTAATGAATCAAAAAGCTAAACACAGAGCTCCAATGAAGGAACCAATAGCTCGAATTGAAGGATGCATAGCTCATAGCTACAATTACTAAGAAAAGTAGAGTAGACGAGTTGTTGCTGGACGCGTAGCACAAGTATTATTCTAGTTGGACATAAGGGTATAAAGCAACATTGCAGTATGCTTAGGATAAGCATTTTAAAATGCTATTACTGATGCGATGAAAAGCCGTGCAGTAGTTCATGCTATGCTTGGCATTCCAAGATGCCAGCGTCATGTTCTCTCTCAATAATGCTAAAGATGCTTTTAACAAAGCGATTCAGCAACTGAAGTACTTGGGCTACCAATTATGTCCTTACGACAAGGAACATCTTAATCCAGCAGAGGACGAGCAGCAAAGAATGTATCCCGATCTTAACAAAAGTGCTCCCAAGGAGAGGGTTGCTGTAGCATTTGTAGTTAAGCCTATTTTGAATACCCAAAGAAGGCTCGCCAAGGTGACCAAAGAATTTGACTTTGTCAATAACTTTGCATTCGACATCTTTGATGGCAAAGTCAACATAGCTGATTACTTTTCTCTATTTAGGAACATCTTTTTGGTTGATGAGGAGGGCATTCCCAACCAAAGCCTTCATCTTCTATCGTTGTCCTTGAACAGAAAGTAGAGATTCTAGCAATTGTTCCTATCACCTCAAGTGACAAGCTTGACCAAGCTATCAACAAGGGTGCTCGAGCTTTGCAAGCTGAGGGAGCTAGATCTAATTGACCGTTTTAGGTTTCGATTTGTGGTCTCCCTACAAAGTATTTATTTTTTATTTTATTTTCATTGTCAACTTTTTTTTTCTGTGGTTATAATCAATGGCTCCAGAATTAATGAAATTTTAGTTTCCACTCATCACTGTGCATCTTATTTATCTTTCTTTCTTTTTAGCGCTTTCAAACTTGTCGAATACCAAACATTAAAAGTCAACCACGTAAGTAACTTAATTTGAGATAAGTGATCATGAAATATCATTCAACAAGTATGTGGCCAATTTAGGGATTGGTTGGTGCAATAGATAATGAGATTAATCCAATATGTTCATCGAGTCTGAGGTCGTTCTAAAGTTGTTTCGTCATGATCAAATAAATACTCTTGGTGAACCAACCATATTAACTTAACGTTTGGAATTATATCAACTTGATGTTTTTCACAAGATTATCTTCGATCGTGGGGTCAAAACTCAAGATTGAGTATGTTTATCCTCGATTTGCAAGTTGACTATAAATGATGAAATCATTTATTTAACTAGGTTAAAGTACTTTGATTTCACAGCTTAAAGCCATTGTGGAAGTTAATTTCAAGATCGACCATAAATGATGTACTCATTTGTTATCTAATTGCATTGAGATACCTTATTTTGCAACTTGAAGCCACTGTTCTGGTCAACCACGAGGTCAACTATACATGAAGAACTCGTTATTCTTTAATTGAGCTAAAACACCTTGCTTCATGACTTGAAACCACTATTTTGGTCAACTGCATGGTCGACTGTAAATGAAGAACTCATTATTCATTTAATTGGGCTAAACGCCTTATTTTGCAACTTGAAACTACTATTCTAGTTGACTACATGGTTGACTGTAAACAAAGAACTCATTATTCATTTAATTAGGCTAAAATGCCTTATTTCGTGGCTTGAAGCCGTTGTTATGGTCGATTGCAGGGGTTGACAATGAACAACCATGTCGTTTATTGATTTAGGCTGAAAACCTTGGTCTACTAACATAAACAAGTAACTTTACTAGAAAAATGAGCAATTTTATTGATATAAAATAATACTTAGGTATAGCTAAGGAAAAAAATTTTTAGTCTCTTTACACATAGAATTTTTTTTAAATTCACGATAATCCATGGTTGGGGGAGTTTGTTGTCGGTTATATCCGCAAGTCAATAGGCATTGTGCTTCACTTCCTATATTTTTCGAAGCCTCAATTTTTTTAGGACGAGGTCGCCTACCTTAAAGCTTCTTAATCTGACTCATTTGTTGTAATGTTGTGCTATCTTTGACCTATAATGTTCCATTGTAGTGTAAGCTTGTTAACGTACTTCGTCAATTGTCTCCAAGTTAAATTCTCTCTTTGAATTATTTCTGATTGGGTTATAGTGTATTACTCGAGCAATGTGTTGTATCAATTCTATTTAAACAACTACTTTGGATCCGTAGACTAAACTATAGGGATTGTGTTGTTCGAAAGGTGGTCCTATAAGCCTATAGTACGTTGAGGAGGTCATCTATCCAGCTTGCTCCAATTTCTTCAAGTTGAGCCTTTAGATGGTCGAGGATCATTTTATTTGTGACTTCCATTTGGCCATTAGCTTAGGAGTTCCCAATTGAGGTGAAATGTTGTCGAATCCTGAGGCTCTCACACCAGCTTTTGGTGTTTTTGTTCTAGAATTGTGTTTTGTTATTAGATATCAACACTTTGGGCAAACTAAAATAATAGATAATGTTTGTTCATATAAAACTTTTGATGGCTACATTGGTTATCTTAGGGACTGCTTCTGCCTTAACCTATTTTGTAAAATATTCGATAGCAACTATTATGAACTTTCTCTGACCAGTGGTTTTCAAAAAAGAGCCAACCATGTCTATTCCCCACTAGTCGAATGACCATGTGATCTAAATAGGAACCAACATCGTAATAGGTTGGTGAGGAATATTCGAGTGGACCTGACAAAATAGGCATTTGTTGGCAAAATTAACTCCATCCTTTAACAAATTTGGCTAAAAGTAGCCACATCTGATGATTTCGTGGACCAGAGATTGTCCTCCTGAATGATTGCCACAGATGCCTGAGTAGACCTCACACAAGACCTCGTGGGCCCACTTTAGTGCCAGGCACCTCAACGGTGGTCTAGAGATTGATCTTTTGTAAAGTTGACCATGATCATCAAGAGCAAATTTAGTTGCTTTACCTCTAAGCTGATGTGTCTGGGCTTTGTCCTTTAGGGCTGTTCTATCTCTTAAATAGGCCTTTATCTCATCTTGCTAGGAAAGTTGCACGTCTTCAATCTGCCGCACCCAGTTCTGGTCTAGAACACCTATAGAGGGCTTGTTGGCAACTAGAAATGTGATTGTTCTATCCCTAGTCCACTTGGTCAAGTTGGTGAACTTTGATAACGCATTAACCTACTCATTTTTTGCTCAAGGGATTTCGTTGAGAAAGAATTTTTTAAATTGGAGTTGTATCCTTTTCACCTTGGCCAAGTACTTAGTCACTATGGTTTCCTTGGCTTCAAAGTTCCATTCAACCTGCTTTGCAACTAGTTGGGAGTCAATGATGGTTGCCAGCTATTCAACTCCTCTATCTATATGACTAGTTAGGAGTTAATGATGGTTGCCAGCTATTCGACTCCTCTATCTATAGCCATTCTCATGCTAGCAAGGAGGGCTTTGTAGTCTGTCTCATTCTTTATGACAGGGTAGTCAAGTTTTACTGCAAAGTCATGCTTCTCTGCTTGTGAAAATCGTAAAGAAATGCTAATTCCTCTCGCTGATGAAGTAGCAGACCCATCAACATGCAAAGTTCACATGAAGGAGTCTAGGTTAGCTTGGTCAAGGAGATTAAGCATTTTAGCAATGAAATCTACCAACACCTAAGTTTTGATGACTGTTTGAAGCTTAAAAGGATGTTGAACTCTGCAAACTCGATGGTCTATTTTTCAATCTCCCCTACGTATCGAGTTTTGATAACACTTATTTCAATGGTTGATTTATCAAGATGACGATTAAGTGACATTGAAAGTAAAAGTCTCAATTTTCTTGCTACAGTGACCAAGGCAAGAGCAAATTTTTCAATCTCTAAGTAGTTGAGCTTAGGACCTTATAAAGCCTTGCTGCAATAATACATAGGTTAATAAGTGCTCTTTGTGGTTAAAAGCAAAATTGAACTGATTATCGCCAATGAGATTGCTACATATATGTGCAGGACCTCTCCCACCTCTAGTTTGGCTAACATCGTGGGTGTCGAAAAATATCACTTTAGTTTGACCAAGGCCTGGTCACATTGTCCTATCTAGTGAAACTCTGACTTCCTTGCATTCCTTAGGAGTTTGAAGAACGATAAGCTTTTGTCAACTAGTCAGGAAATGAATCGACCTAACATTATGATTCTCCTAACTAGGCGTTAGACATCCTTAATTGTTCAATGAGGTATGATGTCCAGAATGACCTGGATTTTCTGCAAGTTCGCTTTGATTCCTCTTTATCTAATAATGTAGCGCAAAAATTTACCTTCCCTCACCTTAAACGTGCATTTGTTAGGGTTAAACTTCATGCTAAATGTTTATAATATTGAGAATGTATGGTGGAGGTCGGTTAAGTTATTTTTTATTTTTTTTATTTTGATGATCATGTCGTGGACATAGACTTCCGTAGTCTTCTCGATCTCATTTTTGAACATAAAGTTCTCTAATCTCTTATATGTCGCTCTTGCATTTTTAAGCCTAAAAGGCATGACTGAAAAATAATACACTCCTTTGGGGATGGCAAAAGAGGTCTTATCTCTGTCCTCGAGTGCCATAAAAATTTGGTAATATTCTTGAAATACATCCATCATACTTGACAAATTACAACTAGTAGTAAAATCTACTAATAATCTATTCGAAGCAAGGGGTAAGGATCTTTAAAGCAAGCTTTATTCAAACTGGTGAAATTGTTACACATGCACCACTTGCCCTTATTTTTAGGGACAAGGACTACGTTGCAAAGCTAAAATTGATATTGAATTTCTACAATGTAGCCTACCTCTAAAAGTTTGTTGACCTCCTTCTCGATGATCTAGCATCTCTCAGCGTTGAAGGTTCTTATTTTTTGCTTTATCAGTTTAAAAAAGGGGTTTATATTCAAGCAGTGGATGATAACATGTGGGTTAATTCCCTAGAGGTTGGAAGCTTTTGAGGCAAAAACATCAACATTCTTCCTAAGAAAATTGATAATAAGGCACTTTATGTTACTACCTAAATTTGCTCCAATTCTGGCTATCTTGTCAAGGTTGCCTAGCTCCAACTTGATTGTTTTGAACTCACCCATGAGCTCGACCCTATTTTTTCTCTTCTTGCTTGACTGTCCCTTCTTGGGTTTAGCTATTGAAATGTCCCTCAAAGGTTTTAGTTTAGGTCAAATTTTCTATCCAGTAACCTTGACTGAGATTATATAGCACCGCCAAGCTTCTTTCATCTTGTAAAGGAGTTCACCCATTCCAGTAGTTGTTGAAAATTTGACTTTCATATGATAAGTTGAGACAATGGCATGAAAGTTATTTAGAGCTAGTCGTCTAATGATGGCATTATAAGTGAATGTTACTTTGACAAACAGGCAGTCAACCATAAGCATTCTGCATTGCAAAGCCTCTCCAAATGATGCAGATAGATCATTGACCCCTTGAGGATAATTTTTAACCCCTTGAATCTGACAAGAGGGGTACGCACTAGCTCGAACTTCAACTTTCTCATATTCATTCTTTTCGAAGTCAATAGGAAAATGATGCTGGTTGAGCTCCCTTTATCGATTAGTGCTATCCTTACCTTAAAGTTTGCTATTCCCATATATACTACAAGGGGCAATCCAACTTGTTGTCGAACCCTTGATTTTCCACATTAGCAAGGTTAATATTGAAAAAAAAATTAGCTTCAAACTAGTCCAAAGTTGGTAGACTATCTCAACTAAAGAAGGTTTGGTCGACTCCAATCTACGCTAATTTTAAATCCTCCCCAGTTGAGCCTCTTGCCATGGTGTTAATTGTTTCGAATAGACAGGGATCATGGACAAGTTTTTTCTATTTATCTTTATTCCTTAAGCTAATCGACCCTTCTCTATGGGGAGTTTGGTTGATTTTGCTTACTTCTGTGTCGCTTTCTTGTTGAGAAATTTCTTCAGGTGGCCTTGTTGAATAAGCCTTTCAATCTTATCATGGAGATTAAATTAATCCTCAATGTCATGGCCCTTTTGCTTGTGAAAATAGCAATATTTCTTAGATTTTCTCATAGCCTCTATCTCAGTCATCTTTCTGGATTTTTTGAGGAAGTCATCATGCTGTATGGTGAACAAGACCTGCTTTCTGACAATGTTGGGTAGTGTGTAATTATGGAAACATTTGATCAAAGATTGATGATTGTCCTTGTGTTATCGATCATTTTTCTCTCTTTTTTTCTTCTTATTGATTTCAGAGTTGCCATATTTCAGCTTGTTCATATCCTCATGTGTCATGTATTTCTTGGTGAGGTTGAGCAACTCCTCCATCGTCCTCAGCTCCCTAAATAAGGCATTGGCATACTTTTTTATGGTGAAGACCCAAAAAGAGCACATTGATCAGAAACTCAATCCACAGGCTATCAATCTTCAAAACGTCTGTGGTAAATCTAGTAAAGAAATTGCGAAGAAACTTTCCCTCGTTCTGTTTGATGGTGTGCAAGTAGGTGTGATGCAACTTCGTTTTCCTTTGACTAGAAAACTAGAGGAGAAACTTGTCACACAGCTGGTCATAAGAGTATATTGACACTAGCTCCAATTTTATGAATCAATTGAGTGCAATCCCTTGAAAAGTGATGACCACCATCTTGGCATGGATATAATCATTATGCCTATACAACTGCATCATGTGTTCGAACTGTAATAGGTGCTCATTTGGGTTTGATGAGTCGTCATATCTGGGCAGCCTAGTAAAGACCTTAGTGTTGATAACAATGTATTCGTCGATAATTTCTTGGATGAATGTTGACACTCTCAACAAATCCTTAGGCCACGTCATGGTAGGGGTTCTTATCAGAATTCCTCTTTGAAATTTTCTCTAGTTTTTTGTTCAACTATTGCAACTAGTGGGATACCTCCTCCTATTATTTTCTATTGATCTATGACATGTTCCTGTTTGACTGAGTTTTTTGGTGCTCGACCTTATCATGCTATGGGGCTCAAATGGGTCAAACGTAGTGGTCGATTGAATCTACCACTTTCTCTATGTGGTTTAGCTAGGTTTATTCTCTTGGGAATTACTCTAGACTGACTTCTTGTCTAGTTAACTGTCGCTTGGGTTTCAATTGAGCCCTATTCTCTTTTGGAGGTCTCTCCCCATGTTGGGCAAGTGGGGGAGTTATATTTGCTGCTGGTCTAGCCTAATCATTATGTCAATTAAAGGCAATCGATAATTAAGCAGAAATTTGCTCACTTATCAACTGCATAAGTTGGGGTATGATTAGGGTGACCACCTACTCTAGCTAGACATTAAGTCCTACCAGGTTGGGCTCTTGAGGTTGAGGAGGAGTAGGTGATCATTAATTCTCCTTCCTTTTAAATGTAGCTCTCCTAGTGTTAACCATTTTACACGATTGCAGACTCAAGTTTCCTACAGATAACACCAAATGAGGGTGACAAAAATTGTTTAGTAGGTGTATTGGGCTATGAACCACTATAATCCACCATGTTGACAGGTCAAGAGCCTTACTTGGGTAAATATTATGGTCGAGTACTGCAATCAACATGAAATGTCAGGTTAGCCAAGAGGCCCTCGGCTAAGGCACTTCGATGCTCAACTCAATAAATCGACTAAAAAGTAGAGCAACAAAGTGAAAGCTAAGAGTGATAGAGTACATACCTTGTGAGAGGCTGACAATAAGGTATTTATAGCCTTTTCTACGTAATTGATATGTCTATGCTACCCTTGTCATGTAAAAAGGGCACTTGTCCTTGATGGAGGTCCATTAAGTCTTCTCCATTTGTATACTATTCCAAGTGACGCCATCTCTGGCTTTCTAAGACAAGGCGGTACATTAGGGGCATGCCTTAGCTTGGCACAGTAGAAGAGGTGGCATTGAGGGCGGCATGCCGCCTGTTGGAGCAATCAATGCGGCAACAAGGTTACGGTGCCAACTTGACCCCGTGGTCAATAAATATTCAACTATGAGTCATCCCTGAGCTTTGGTTGACAATTGATACCATCGTGCATTTAAGTCCACTTAGGAAGATGCCTTTGACCATCCACGCCAGGGTAATCGATCGTACTATGTCTTCAACCATACTCTGGTTGAAGAATCCAAACGTTGGCGGTTTCAATGAGAAATGAAGTTGAGGGCAGTAAAACTAGGTCAATGACATGATTGACCCACTGTCAATTGGGCCTAATGGGCAATTAAGCTGCCCAACATCGTATCTTTATTTCTAGTTGAGAGTTGTTAGGCTGAGCTTGTTAAGCTTTCCTGTACCAGTATAGTTATTAATTATCAAAGGATTATTCATGAATTAGGGGCATTAGTTAACTAAATACTTTTAAAAAACTATTAAGGAATTATTGAAATTATAAATGTATTATTCCTTAATAGTTTTTTAAAAAATAAAGTTGTAAAATGACATCTTTTTTTTTAAGTTCAAAATACAATGTATATAATTTCATGCCATTAAACTCAGTATTATTCTCAAATGGGCCTAAAAAATTTTGAATTACTTGTGATGATTTTGGTGTTTTGATTTTTATATACCTAAAAATAGAGTTGTCAAGGGATCGAATATGAATTCGATTCGAATTTTAGAATTTTTATTCAATTAAAATATCCAATAAATTAGATTTGATTATAAATATTCGTAATCCAAAATAAGTAGATTATATATGAAATTAAGCAATTCAATCTGTTAAAGATCCAAATTCAACCTTTAGTAATTTTTTATTAAATTAATATTATTTTATATAGTATTAATAAAAATTTTAAAATAATATATATATATATATATATATTATATTGACCTAATATATATAATAACATCTATATTATACTATTAATATTAAGTTTTTAGTCTAAAAAATAAGAGGAATACTAATAAAAAGTTAAATATAATAATATATATAATAGTTCACTATGCATTAATAATATATGAAATAGGCGTTTAGTATTCAATTATTTAACTTTTAGACTAATATATAATAAAAAATTATTAAAAATCCAATTATGATGTAAATTTACTTTATAAATATAATATTTTTATACAATTCAAAAAAATATATTAATTTGGGTCGGATTTTTTTATCAGATTTGGATATGATATAGATTAACAAGATCCTATAAGATATCGAGTCGAATTCGAATATAAATTTTGATAATCAAATTCTAATTCAAAATATGACTTATCTGATTTAAATCCAACCCGTTAACAGTCCTATCTAAAAAGAAAAAAAACAACCCCAGCCAAAGAGTTGTGTTGTTGCCCACAGTAGGCCCAAATTGTTATATGATGAAAAAATGGCATAATTAACATAGTTTTTGGATAGATTAAATGAGAAGTGGAGAAAATAACATATTTTTATGTATGAGGTTCGGAGTTCGATCTTTAGCTACATATGTACGTGTATCAATAAATAAATAAATAATAAGATAAATTGTTCAAATTATTATACCTTTCATAGCTTCATGAGATAAAGAATGCATATTTCCTTGAATGATTGATTTGTGTAATTATCCCTAAATAAAATTTCTTATATTTATTTAAATAAGAAGAGGGTGTTCTAACCATACTTATATTTAAAACATTTTATAAACTCTTAAATTTTATAAAATATTTTTTGAGCTTCTTATAAAATATTTTTGGAACTTACAAGATGTTAAACTTAACTTAGAAATAAACTATAAACTATTGAAATGTTTCAATAAAAAAAAGATTTTATACCTCATAAAATGTTAATAATGTTAGTTATATTTAATATATTTAAAATTAAGAGAATTTATGTAGTGCCCTGAGCGGGATGCATTTGCTCCCGTCCATTGTGCTACCCATTATGTACCATAAATCTTTTGAATAACAAAAAATATATTTTTCAAAATTCAAAATATTTAATTTCTACAAACGACATCCATCAGAGGTTTAATTATGAATCGAAATATTATAAATCACACTTAGTACTTCTACTACCTTCATTACCTTATGTATCACTTAGGTTAGTCTATCTTTGTTACCCGTTCTTATCTGGGTTAAAGAACAAAAAATGACAATAAAACAAAATAAGTTCAAATGATTTAGTGAGATATCTTAGCAATAACACAGAGTGACAATTTCTCAAAATATTATGTAAGAAACAAGCAAAAGTAGTAAAATTTCCCGAAATCATAAGAGAAAATTTCAATCAAAATTCTAAGTGATTCATCTCACCATCGTCCCATACCAATGATGAAATTTCACAAAACTCATTGCCTTTTTTCAGAGATTTAAATCTCAAATATGACCATGGGGTTTGACATTATAATTGAATAATCATTTGATTTTTGTCAAACATTCAAATTTTAAAGCACAAGTATCGAGCACATCAATTACTTTCACAATCTTGTTGGTGGTGGTTCTCTTATCTTATCACTCCACTTTCGAAAACACAAAAATCCTTATCCATTCAATTCCCGAGTGATCGGCTTGGCCACTTAAACATGCACTAGGCATCCGCTCATAGGCAACTACCTCCAACTGGCTATGAGTTAGAATTATATATATAACTTGTACGGGTATCAACCGAAAGAGCAGTCACCATCAGTCTGTTCCACCCGATCATCTTTTGAAGCTAATCCCAGAGCCCACCCCCAAGGGTATTAAATGCACTCACTATTATCATTTAACACGTCTAATAGTATTTCAATTAACACGTCAATTCACCATGACAAACAAGTAATCACTAAATCAGTACCAAGCTTATTCCAAGATAGATATGGCGATGATAGAAAAATATATTTCAAAATTCATTTTTAGTTTTCACAACATGATCGTCAATTTTAGGTAAAATGAAATAAATAAAATTCAATAGGAACCATAATCAGCATAAAGTGGAGATGTGTCGTAAATTATGCAACACGTTTATTGAAAAAGATCAAGCAACAAGGATGTATTAACAAATACATATATGTTTTTTCCCCTACAAAGAATTCTCGTATTATTGAGTGTAAACTCACCTGAAAAATGCAGAGGAATTCCTAGTTGTATGATCACTCAAGTACTGGCTTCCTAGTTAATCCGAGAACTATCATAAGACAACCCAAATTATCATCTTATCAATGCACTGAATCTTAAGTATAAATATAGTTAATGTCTTTATCAAACCTAAGGTTATTCTGACATAATCCCAATAATCTTAGTTTCATATATAAATGCTTAAGATAATTAAATGTGGTAATCCTTAACTAGTCAGTGATGCATGGATTATCGATATGATCCACATCATTGTAGTCTTGTTTAGGGCTCTAATATTCAACAGATATTTGTTGCAATAACACTTAAGTTCAATTATATCTCATTTCAAATGACCTTAATCTTTCAAATACATAATATTCTCAGTATTACGAGACTTTACTTACTCAAGTCCAATCATTCCCTTTTTATCGTCTTAATGTTCTAACCATCCTAATGGCTTTACATGCTCAGGCCAACTCAATCCTCAAGTTACCTAACCTATTTTATGAATGTTTTACTCTATCTTATTCTATAAGCATGGCCATGGTTATCCTATTCTAAGACTTTGACCTAGTAATTCTTGAGTGGCTACCCCCAACCAACTGCATTTATCGCTCCACTTATTTTATAGTGATATAACAAGGGTCCAAGTTTCCAAATTAATTGGGTTTTACGAGTCTATCAAATCCAAGTTAGATAATTCATTTTCGTTCTAACATTTATATAACTTAATCCTTCGTTATTTCTAACATGTTGTGTTAATAAGTCCAAGGACATAGATTTAAATCGATATTTTTTAATTTACTAAGCTTAAATCATACAAATTAGTTCTTAGTTTAACACTTACAACATTAAATCACCAACTTGAGTAATTTGATACCCTCAGTTTAATAAACATTTAATTGGAATTGTAAAAATCAATTGAATTAATATTCAACATGAAATTTATCCAAATTGGATCCAATCTCAGGCCGATAACAACCCAGCCGACTCAAAATCACATTTTGAGCTCTCTGTCACACTATCCCTTGAACGCCACCATGCTTCGCCACCGAAGATGGAATTATCACTACCAAAAGATGCGCCTCATTCTGTTAATCAAAAGTCCGAAATTAATTTTTGATTCCACTACCTCCTCACCAATGAATTGGCTAAAAACCAAAGCAAACCCTAACCCCTCATTATCCGTCATTCATTTCCAATTGCCCCACCACTGCCAGTTAAACTATCAAATTGAAACCACCACTAGACTACCCAACTCATTCTGACCACAACCCCTTATAGCCTATGTTGTTCCCGTCGTCGAAGGTGGTGAAACCACCGACACCACCACGTGTCCACCTTTGCCCTCAATTTTTCAACAATTCTTTGATGGTTTTAGGTGTTTTTGGTATGGGGTTGTTCACGATGACGAGAGGAGTTTTTCTATCGGTTTAATTTCAACTTTCGCATTGAGGTTTCAAGGTTTCACCGCTTAGGAGGCGTTTAGTCCTTTTGATGAAAATTAGACAAAATTAAGGGCCTTTCTCATTTATATAATTTATCTCTTTTCTAATTACAAATTCAGCCCCTAGAGTTTCTTATCACACCTCGAAAAAAACTCGGACACACTAAGACTCAAATCCAATAGAACATGTTAAATTCTCAAAAGGTTTATTAAACAATCCCAAAAATAAATCATTACAATGAAAGATAATTCAAATACTTATCTTAGTAATCAAACTTGAGTACCCAAGACCTCAAAGAAAATTTCCTAATCAATCTAACTAGAAATTTTAAACATCAAATAAACCTATTTTAAAAATATCAATCTCTTGTCACCATCCCCATAATTGCTCATCTTCCTCATCTTGAATTAAGTTATTTGCAAAATGGTGAATCAATAACTTTTGAGCGACACTTCGTCCAATAAATAAATTCTCTTCTACTCCTATAAGATTTGAGCATATATAAATATCAAATAGAAGAAAAGAAATCATTGAAGATAAAAATATTCACTTTCATTTTTATTTTTTAAAATAACAATTCAATGCAAAAGTCAGGAATCATCTTATTAGAAAAATTTCGGGACATATAGTCAAAGTAATTTAGAACAAAAGTTACACAACTTATCAGAACATTCAATTCATTAATTAACCACGCTCATAAAATCTCAATATTCTAAATTAGTTATCTTGGCCAAGATCTTAAATACAACACCATTAAGTAGCTTCAAAGGTCTTAACAATAATGCTGTTGGGAATGACTTTAGAGTTCTTAATTACAAAACCGTTAAAAGCGGCTTCAAAGATTCTAATTACAGTATTGTTAAGAGTGGCTTCAAACATCTTAACTACAGCGCTGTTAAGAGTCACTTCAGAGATCTTTTGCTACTGTAACCCATAGCACAATTATGGAACTTGTTTACTATGTTTCATGCAAGATTCAGAAAACCTTTATTTTTACATGCTCAAATCCTAAAAATTAGTTTTCTGCATGTGAAGAAATTTTTTTATAAACAATGAAATAATTATAGACGGAATGATTCTTCAACAAATAAACTATTAGATTTAAGAATTCAATATGCAAAATTTACAATTTTGGTGTAGAATCATTTATGTAGAAAAGATATTTTTAATGGAAAGAGAATATTTGTTTTACTTACTATTTCTTGCAGAAAATATTTATGTGAAGAGAATATTATCAATAGAAGTAAGAAAGAAATTTACTTGCAACAAAATTTTAAAACCCAAAGTTCCCCTCAAATTTAATCTACCACTTAAGCCTTCTCCACTAATTCTCCGACAAAAAAAAATAGAATGTTAGTACCTTGAAATGAAATTTCCTATAGATTTTTAAAGAATAAATAGAAAAATTGGTATTTTCTTACCTCTACGTGTGACTTCTTTATTTTCTACTGCATGGGTGTTTATACTACTAGGTTAGGTATTCTGGATAAACTAGAATTCATATCTTATTGAGATAAAAAGGTCACTCTAATCCTAACTCGTCAAATTTGATTAGATCTCAATCTCAAACAATGATAACTCAAAGCTGCAGAGATAATTCTAAAATCCTAACCTTATTAGGATTAGGTAGTTACTAAAAATTCTAAAATCTTTAAATTATCAAGATTGGATAGTTACTAAAATTTTCAAGCTCATGACTAAATATCAGAAGTCCTAACTTCTTATTGGTTTAATAATTCTAGATTTTAGCTGACTCTTATATAGTTTAGTAATTAAATAATGGGGAATATCTATGAATAGTTTTCGTATCAAAATATGGCAATACAAAAAAGAAGGTCCTAAGATTTTATATCACTTATATTTATATGGTTTCAGCTAACCAACATGACTAGATACCTTATGTGGTCAAAAACTATCCAAATAGAGTTTTAAAATGATGAGAAGACCTCTAGAATTATCTATCTATCCATAAATCAGAAAATTCCATAAAAATTAATTTTTGTCATCTTTAACTTGATAATCATGGACCTAAAACCATAATTACTTCATAATAATTTGTGGATTTATTTTTTACACTACTTATGGGTTTAATCATAATTTAAAATAAACTAAATAGATCGGGCTTAATACATCTAACAAGATATGAACCAAAAGTTAATATCTCTTTCATTATAAAAATATAATCAGGGCTTATATTATATTGCTAATTCCCAAAAGGAAACCCATTCTTCTAAACATAATATATCTACCTCTGATGTTTGGTCACATACAATTCATGTAACTATGGCCCAAGTCAAATAACTTAAAAACTAATTTTAGCTCCAAAATTAATATCCATAGAGTAGCTAACTTAGTCATTAATATAAAACTCAATAAATAAAGTTTCCATAAAATAATTGGCTTGATAAATTCTAGATCTTCGATAACAACCAAGCAGTCTTTACAAAATTATTAATAATCTAAAGTTTATATCCTTGAGATTGTAGGTAAAAATTAAGATAAGTGCCTAAAATAGGATACTTAATAACCCCAAAAAGAATTCAGTTTATATCATCTATTTATTTTTAATTAAGATCCCTTAAATATTGATCAAGTTCCAAATAAATTTTATGCTGAAATTTCTAGGAGAAGAGCAATCCAAAAATATTAGTAAAAAAATCAAAATAAGCTAATATTACTTCATTATTCCTACCATCAAATATCATATCCATACTACAACAATTCCAATAAAGACTTAGGGTATTACATGTCCTCCGTTTTCAAAATAGCTAGCCAACTTTTAATCGCCTTACATATTGACCCCAAAACGTTAATTTAGTCCTTAAGGTTTTATTCCTTTGCACATTAACCCCCTTGACGTTTCTATTTTTGGGCAATTTGGTCCAAATTTAATTATTTTGAAGTCCTTAGACTTTCAATTCATTTTGATTGACCCTCTAAATTTTATAATTTTTAAACAATCAAGTCCTTCTCTTATCCCAATTTAATCCCTCAATCATAAATATTTAATTCTAGATTTTAATTAAATCTAAGCCTAAATTAATCTAGCCAAACTTATTGATTTTATTTTATTATATTTTAGGATCTCAAAATTTGTAGTGCTACAATTTATTACAATTTTGAGAAGATAAATTATGAACTCTTTATTTTTCTTAAAAAGAATTTAGGAATCTTACATCTTATTTTAAAAGCTTATAAGATTTTTTTTTTTTACAAAAAATTATAAATATATTATAATATCTTATAAA
>JACGDI010005482.1:440518-454573 GCA_014898725.1 Jacaranda copaia | reverse complement strand
AGGAGGGTCTCTTTTCACAGAAATGGAAGTAGTTTGAGAAGGTTTTGGAGTGGCCAGAAGTGGAGGTATGTTGGTGTCTATAGATATTCTGTTACAACTGATTACATTGCAGAACAAGGGACTTCTGTATCTCTTGATTCTACGTATAGAGGTAGTAAAGATAATGATGCAGATACATTTCTGAAAGCAGCTCCCAAGCCAGTGTTGAAATCGGGGTCTAAGGTTGATCCCCTTCTCAGTTCGTCTTGGGATGAGTTGAAACTTAGTGGGAATTCGGACAATGAGAAGATGAGTGACAAGGAGGAAGATGGAAGTAAGGTGATTGAGACGTTAGGGGAGGTCCTGGAGAAGGCAGAGAAGCTAGAGACTAGTAAGAAAGTGAATGTTTCTGTAAACAAACCTTCAACAAATGAGATAGCCAACCAAAAGAATGGTAAACCAGTTAATTCAGTGGAAAACGCGAATCACAAATCCAAGACTTTGAAAAGTGTTTGGCGGAAGGGAAATCCTGTGTCTACAGTACAAAAAGTTGTAAGGGAACCTGTGAAACAGGAACCTAGAACAGATAAAGGAGGGATAGCTGGCTCTCAATCCGTTGCTCCTCCTAGGCCACCTCAGCCACCTCAGAAAGTCCAACCAAAGTTACAATCAAAACCCTCTGTAGCTTCTCCACTTTCCATCAAAAAACCTGTCATCTTGAAGGATGTAAATTCAGCTGCCAAGTCCCCTGTTGCTAATGAAGCTGATTTGGCAGCAAAGACAAAAGAGAGGAAGCCAATTTTAATTGACAAGTTTGCGTCTAAGAAGCCTGTGGTTGATCCTCTGATTGCTGAAGCTGTTTTAGCCCCTACTAAACCAGGGAAGAGCCCTGCACCTGGCAAGTTCAAAGATGAATTCAGAAAGAAGGGTAGCCCATCTGGAGGGCCTCGCAGGCGTGTGGTTGATGACGACGATGATATTCCTGATGAGGATACATCTGAACTTGATGTTTCCATTCCTGGCGCTGCTACTGCACGAAAAGGTAGAAAATGGACTAAAGCAAGCCGGAAGGCTGCTAGGCTCCAGGCAGCCAGAGATGCTGCACCCGTGAGGATGGAAATAATGGAAGTTGATGAAGATGGCATGCTAACTGAAGAGTTGGCCCACAACTTGGCCGTTAGTGAAGGTGAAATTCTTGGATATTTGTACTCTAAGGGCATTAGGCCTGATGGTGTGCAAAAGCTGAGCAAAGACATGGTGAAAATGGTCTGCAGAGAATATGAGGTAGAAGTCATTGATGCTGTCCCTGTCAGGGTAGAAGAAATGGCAAAGAAGAAGGAACTTCTTGATGAAAATGACTTGGATAAGTTAGAAGATAGACCTCCTGTTTTAACCATAATGGGACATGTTGATCATGGAAAGGTAATGAACAACATTAATCAATTTGTCCATTGTTATAATAGATAGCACCATCTTTGCAAGATCAAGCTAACATGTTTGTTTCCACATGCAGACAACACTTTTGGATTATATTCGGAAAAGCAAGGTATATGTCACTTCAAATCTTTGTGATCCTGATGTTAAGGAGCTGCTATTTATTGACTGATGGGCTAAGAAAGAGTTGCTAACATTCATTAACATTTATAAATTTTAGTTACAAGAAAACTGAATTCCACTATATTTTAGGTGGCAGCTGGTGAAGCTGGTGGGATTACGCAAGGAATTGGGGCTTATAAGGTTCGAGTACCTATTGATGCGAAGGCACAAACATGTGTTTTTCTTGATACTCCTGGCCACAAGGTAATATCATTATTTGCTTATGATGTTTCTCTGTTGTTGTTGTTTCTTTATCCTTGCGCCCTAGATACATTCTTTGACAAGAGTGTCTCTGGATCAATTTCGGAGATTGATTTGCTTAGTCCTTATAAAGTTACATTTTTTTATTATTGAATAATTACCATAGGCATTTGGAGCAATGAGAGCACGTGGAGCTAGAGTGACAGACATTGCTATCATTGTAGTTGCAGCTGATGATGGGATCCAACCTCAAACAAGTGAGGCTATTGCTCATGCGAAAGCAGCAGGGGTGCCAATTATTGTAGCTATAAATAAGGTTCTTACAATAATGGTTTTATAGCTAAATTCTGAGTATCTTTTTGGTTCATGGAATTTTGATTTCATTTATCCCATACTGTAGATGGATAAGGATGGAGCCAATCCAGATCGAGTCATTCAAGATCTTTCATCAATTGGTCTGATGCCTGAAGACTGGGGTGGTGATATCCCAATGGTTAAGGTGATAAAACTAACACCTTGGAGTTCTATGCGCTCTTTTTAAGAAAAAGAATATTTGTTTTTATGGTTGCTAAGTTATTCATGAACCATTGATGATAGATAAGTGCTCTTAAAGGGGAGAATGTCGATGATTTGCTGGAAACCGTCATGCTTGTTGCTGAGGTAGCTCACTAACTTTCTTTGAGAATAAAATGCTTCTTGTCTCTTGCTTCCCAGGATTTATAGCTACTCTGAACTTAATTTATTTCACTGCTTTTCTATCATCTGACACATCTTTCCTTACTGATGGCTTATTAAGACGAATATATGAGTGGACATTCCTCACACTTGCCAAACTACACCTTCGCATTTCCCTTTAATGCTTGGGGTCAAAAAATTGTGAAGATTCTACTGAGGGAAAATATTTTGTTTATTATTTTAGTTGTTTATGTTGGTTATCATGTGTTCTTGTTGGTTCTGATTTTGGGTGTCAATTTTCCATTTTAAGTTGCAAGAACTGAAGGCGAATCCACATAGGAATGCTAAAGGAACGGTGATTGAAGCTGGTCTTGATAAATCTAAGGGACCTGTCGCTACATTCATTGTGCAAAATGGAACACTCAAAAGAGGAGATGTGGTAGTTTGTGGTGAAGCTTTTGGAAAGGTTTGTATGACTCATCTTGGAAGTTTTGTTATTTTTCACTTATGTGAAAAAAACTTCCTAATTTGCAAACCTCAGGTGCGGGCTTTATTTGATGACAATGGGAAACGTGTTGATGAAGCAGGGCCTTCTATCCCAGTACAGGTTTGTTGCTAGATATGTATGTTCTTTGATTTAGTTATCTTGTTTATTAACTTACTGATGTCATAGCTAATTGTTATTAACGGTAAAAACTATATACTTACATACTATTGTTACTTAAATTTGGATTCCGTCATTTGAATTTGACTTCTTCTTGTGATCTCCAAAATGAGTGTTGCTGTCATGCTAGAGATTTTGTTTTGAGATGTCACAATATCTCCAGCATTCTCTTGGGTTTTAGTATAATTTACCAATTAATCATCCATGGTGGGCTATTGCAATCGAGAAAGCTGATACTTTCAAGATACTTTAGTTGCAGACATCCTATTAACTATCTCCTAATACTAGTAACATTTTAGAACTTCTTTTAGGGTAAAACCTTTTGGGTTATGACCAGATACTGTGAACCAATAATGTTTCATGTTGGAAAAGTTATATATCATTTAAAAACTTTCATTCTGTAAAAGAGGTAGCATGTAACTGCTAAATCTGGCAGGCTAGAATAGATAATCTAAGGTACTCTTACTTTCATTTTGATGGGTTCAAGAACTGTTTGATCAAGTTTTGACTCTTACTAATCTTTCTTATGTGGCGGTCTTTCTGTTTGGAGCTCATCTCTTCATTGAGTTCTTGATATCTATGCTGCTTGCTTTGGCAGGCCATTGGATTGAATAATGTTCCTTTAGCTGGTGATGAGTTTGAGGTTGTTGGCTCGCTTGATATTGCTCGAGAAAAGGCAGAGGAACGAGCAGAGTATTTGAGAAATGAACGAATAACGGCAAAAGCAGGGGATGGAAAAGTTACACTTGCTTCTTTAGCTTCTGCTGTATCAGCAGGAAAGAATGCTGGATTGGATTTGCACCAACTCAATATCATACTGAAGGTTGATGTTCAGGTATGCTATTCTATATGCCTTGAAATTTTATCATTTTAAAAGCTTTCAAGTCAAGTATATAATTGAAGATGTAATGGCTGTCCATAGTATAAGTAATTGATAAATTTTTTATAAGAGAATACCAACTCGAGTTTTGAGGTTTTTTCATTCACAATATTGTGTGACTCTAGATACAAAGATAAGTAATTCACCATCAGCATCTTTTCATCTTTGGATGTGATTATGCTTGGTGGATGAAACACAAATCATGGTTGAAATGCTTAGTAAAAAAGAATAATCATATTGAGTTAATGGATTTCCCTAGGTTAGTGCATGCCAATAAAGGTTTTTTCATCTCCAAAACCATTTGGAAGGGGCAGTGCATGAAAAATCATAGGAAATTGTCAAAGAAGTTCATAGGAGGAGTATTATGACTATAGTCCTTGGTAAATTTACCAAACAAAAATGATTTATTTGATATTATGGATGACTAGTTCCACCGACAATTGCTAAATGCATATGCGACTTCTTCTTCTACTTCTTCTTCTACTTCTTCTTCTCCTTCTCCTTCTCCTTCTTTCTCTCTGCCTCCCTCTATCTTTTTGGGCATCCATAGGTTGTAATCAGGAAGTGTAATGTAAAACACTTTTGTTCTAGGCCCCATGCAACTGAGGTCAACAAGACATTACCTCATTCTTATTAATAGTCCACCTCAATGTTCTTCGTTGCCTATGATTCTCTAAATCTCTGTTAGCTTGCTATCTTCCCATGGGTTAACCATTGACTTAATAACCTGAACAGAAGAATTAAACTATATGCATAACAGCTACATCCTATACTTCTTAAACTGTGGTTAAAATGCATTAGATAATGTTGACTTTTGGTGAAATTTAGCTACTTGTGAAGCATTTAAAGGCAATAGCTAATATAATGTAGTTAAGGTTGATTTGGAACGTTTTGTTGAAAACAGAAGAAATGAATGAAGTTCAATAAATTTGGATTCACAACGACAGTGAACTGATTCCTTCAGATACTTATATCTGTTAGTAAGCCTGTAATGATACGAGATATAGTAAATGACCTTAGGCTATTTATTGTCAATTGGGATTGATGAACTAAAATAGATAATTTATACATTGGGTTGCTCATCAATGTTAATCTTAGTAAAAATCTGTCCAGCTATTTAGTTCAAGTTATATGACAGCACTCAAAGATCTAAAATTATACCTTTTAAATGAATATAATGTTTTGGACCCTACATTGCTCTTTTATCTAAAAGGTGCTAGTTTTCTAGAAAAGTTTTCAGAATTGTTTGAAATGCACTATGTCAGCAGCCAGGCATTCTGGAGCCTTTTGAATTTCTTAGGATTATGCTAGTCATTTGTATTTTGTTGAATTAAAGTCTGTTTTATTCATGTAATGCTAGTTCAACTGTGTAACTTTTATTCCAGTATCAGAAGCCCAGCCCAACTAAGAACAGCTTTATTTGAAATCTAAAACAAAATGCATCTGCATTTCCATGTAATTTCTCCAATACTTCTTTGCACAAATTTAGCATATGCAATCATAAGCAAGTGATTATTGTAAATTAGGCATGTATGCTCAATGGTTCCTTATGAGCATGGACAGATCCAAGGGGGGGCAAGCAGGGGCCATTGCCTCCCAACTTATTATATATATGTGTGTGTGTGTGTTAAATTTTTATTAATTATTATTTAAATAATCTGGATTTAAAAGAATAAATTATTTAATATTAATTAAAATAATTAATTTTTAATATTCATTCATTAATTGCTAAAAAATTTAACTTTTCTTGTTGGGTCTTAAATAAAAAATTAATTATTTAAATTTATAGCATTAAATTTAATTTATTTTTAACTAAAGATAAAATTAAAATTAATCGATTAAATTTTTACCTTTTTTAATCTTGTAACACTCAAAAGAATTGGTTACATACTTACATATTTGCAATTACGTAATCAAGTTGTTGATCTAGTGGCATCATTTTCACACATATAAATGTGACATCAGGAATTTAAAGCCTAACAAACTCTTAGTCTGCATGTGCATAAATAAAAGAAAAAAGTGAAGACAATTAAATTAGGCTCATTAGGTCACTTCTATTTTATTTATTTGAAAAAATATTATCGTGGTTTAGTCAAAGAAAACCTTAAGGAACTTGTAAAATAACCAAAATATCTTTTTGTAACTTCTACGAGATTAAGATAAAGAGAGAAATGTAAGTAAATATTTAAAAGAAAAATAGATTTTTCTTTATCTTTCAAGAGCAAAAATTGAAAGACTTTTTCCACTATAAATATTATCAAGAATAGTCTTAGAAAGCCTTAGGGCCCGTTAAACTTGCAAAACAACCAAAATATCTTCATTTTTCACTTCAAGATCAAGATATAAAGATAATGGAAAGTGGATATATAAAAAATTTGAATTTTTTTGTCTTTCGACAGCTAAAACTAAAAGAACTTTTTCTGCTTTCAATATTGTCAAGAATAGTCTTAGAAATAAAATAGAAGATGAAATTTTTGGCGTTTGCTTAGTTACTTATATGGAGAAGATACCACTAAAGTTTTGATGTTGATTTAGTTATTGATAAATTTTTTATGATATAAAGAAGCATTACATTTAACTTTTATGAAAATATGCATTCGAATCGTGAATTACGAAATTTATAGTTGAATTTCTATATTCTAAATTTTTCCCCCTATGCTTTCATTTCTGGATCGGTCCCTGCTTATGAGGTTTTGATCTGCAACTAAGTAAATCTTTAATTGACTCCAGGGATCCATTGAGGCCGTCAGACAAGCCCTACAAGTGCTTCCACAAGATAACATCACTCTGAAGTTCCTTCTGCAAGCAACTGGGGATGTGAGCACCAGCGATGTTGACCTTGCAGTGGCAAGTAAAGCTATCATTTTCGGCTTTAATGTCAGAGCACCTGGTTCGGTTAAGAGCTATGCAGATAACAAAAGTGTAGAAATTCGGCTCTATAAAGTTATCTATGAACTTATCGATGATGTGCGAAATGCAATGGAGGGACTCTTGGATCCCGTTGAGGTAAATCATGTTCCTAGATTCATTTTAGGCTGTGTATCAGATTATTTAGATTTTAACTTTAAAGGGACTGATGATCCAAAGTTCAACATAATAAGTGTTATTATGGATCCATGTGCACTTTTTGGTGTTGATCTGATTTTATGTGCAGAAGGCACTTCAGCCAAAAATCTTGTGAGATAAAGAAACTATATTTTGTGTTTTCCCTTTTTATATTGTCTACTTGTGACATTTTCTATAATTCTGAAATCTCCATGGAATAACTGGAATCCATGTGGGTAAAAAAATGGAGAGGAAGAGATTTTATTAACTTAGCAGGTTAAGATAACCTATATTTGTCTCCTTGGTATCCTGCTTCTTTTGTTTTTAAAAGGTTGCCTTAAGAAGCTCACTGACTAATCCCTTAAATTTAGTTTCTAGATATCATGGATAAATCCAGAATATACAACTGATAGATCTTGATATACGCCTGGCTGTCATTGTTGTCTAAGATTCAAAGATTGTGGTTTGTCCTTTGTTTTTGCAGGAACAAGTGGCAATTGGTTTGGCAGAAGTAAGGGCTGTATTTACTAGTGGCAGTGGCCGCGTTGCTGGATGCATGGTGACGAATGGAAAAATAGTGAAAGACTGTGGAATTCGAGTATTAAGAAAACGAAAAGTAGTTCATGTTGGAGTTCTTGCTTCCTTGAGACGGGTCAAGGAGATAGTGAAAGAGGTAACTGTTTTTAGTCTTCATCTCTTATTCTTTATCCTTATAATCGCTTTTTCCACTAATCGAAATGTTAATGTATTAACTGTCTATTTTTCTTGATACATCAATAGAATTATTGCTCAAAAGTGTAAGCCCTAAGTAGGCTGAGTCAGTCATAGTTTATCAATAGGCGATACCTGATGCTTTAGCAGCTAAATTGATTGCCCGATCTGATATAGTATCAGGTGCTGTCCTAGACGCAGACTTCGCTTTCTTTCTCATTCCTCCTGACTGATTCTGCTTTTATCAGACCAATGATCTACAATAATCCCACGCCAAGTACGACTAGAGCAACTTTTCTCAAAATCTCTATTAAGTTGCTATATTATTGGAATTTTGTCGGTTAAAAATATACAGCTTAACTGTTAGATTCCCACATTGGTTATAAGTGCTGTGGTCTCTTTATATGGTTTTGGACAAATCTCACCTCTTGAGCTAGCTTTTGAGACAAGTAAGGCCTAAAGTCCATTTTTTGATATTAATGCCATGTGTGCTTCTTATGGATCATCCTGCTGCCATGCGATAGGTAAATGCTGGACTAGAGTGTGGAATTGGAGTTGAGGAATTTGATGATTGGGAGGAGGGTGATGTCATTGAGGCCTTTAACACTGTGCAAAAGAAAAGAACACTCGAAGAGGCATCAGCCTCAATGTCAGCCGCACTTGAAGAAGTTGGGATACAATTTTAGAGAGGACATCAACACATAATTCTTGTTCGGGCTCAATGGTTCAAGTTCAAAAAATCTCCACAGAATTCGACTTGTTCATGGTGCAGATGAGTTTACGCGTAGGATCCTTTTATGCTATTTTATTGTAAATAGTTTATGTATATTAGAATCAAGCTCCATTTTGTTGAAGAGCAATAGGTTGAGCACTCGTCTAAGTTCAAAAATTTCAGAAATGATCACACATGTAACAGATGCACTGAGAGAAGGGCACAGAAAAGAAAAAGAAAAGGTACGCAGATTGTTCTAACATAAATGTATCAATCTTGAAAATTTTCCCTGCCAACTTCTATCTGGGATCAAATTAACTTTGAGATATATATTCAAAGTAAGATTAGTCTGCATCAGCTTATTTAAGTTTGCTGGAATTGTCAAATACCGTCTGAATTTTTTCTTGTTCCTGCGTTGCCAGAAAACTTCCCCTCTACTTCGGATGCCGATGCTCTCTTCCAGGTTTGATGACTCTTAAGTGTTCTGCATGATCAGTCTACAATTTGATACAACAAAATGTACTAAAATTATAATTTTGACCTTAAACTATTGTCCATACGCTCAAAGTTCCTCTTTCTTTTTTTCGCGGATAGGTGCGATTTGGATATGACATGCTACATTAACACTTTCTTATAAATTCCCTCAATCACAAAATGATTAAAATATATTTTCTATTATTCAAAATAATTTTGAGAAAAATTAAAGATGACTTTTCTGAAATGAAAAAAAAATTGGAATCATGTAATAGGAGAAAGATACCCCATTCATTAGTAGAAAAAATATTCGGTTGTGAAAGAGAAATTAAGGGGAACAGAATTGATTGTGAAAGAGGAATTAAGTGGAACATAATTGATTGGATGGTAGAATGGTGAAAACTTATGGCCCAACCAACTGAGAGAATCAATGAATTCCTTTCAGGAGCAATTCATCCTTTTTAAACACCTTTGAGTATAGAGGCAGAAAGGAGAGCTTGACTGTCAATTGTAAACAACTCCAAAATTTCAACCTACTTAAAGTTGGATAGTTTTGTCAGCGCACCTTGTTGGCCTTAATCCCGTTTTGATTTTGGGTTAGAAGTCATGATCCTATCTGATCGTGTAAGGTCCTTTACTTCGATATAATGAACCCATTTGATTAATCCTTGGAGAACTTGTTGGACAATCTGGATCAAGATTGTAGTGGAAGTATGCAAAGAAGGAAGTCATATTCATAATAACCTGGTCCATACGTAGTTGCCTTGAACATTCCAGCCTACTGCCGCACTCTACTTTTGGTCGTAGTTGAACAAAATTATGACTTCTGTATAGAAACAAAATAAGTGGTATGAAGCATTACACCTGTGCCTTCGACTTAATTTTCTTGAAGGGGGGACCAAATCTTGATAAGTTTTAATTATTGTTTCATTTTATCCAGTGGGACAATCTACCAAAAATAACTGATCAAAATCTCCCTCCTATTGCCACATCAGGACTTTTCCAATTTAGGAGGCCAGCCTCAGTTCAGTTGTAATTTTCCATTAAAAGTGAGTTTTGCCCTCACAAAAGATTTCCAGGAATTCACATATGCTGTATTGGTTTAGTACAAAAGGAAAAGCTCTCCAGCATAGCATGCCGACGCCAAGAAACCAAGACAACCTTGTTCTTCTCAATTCATACAAGACGAAAACTAAAACTGGCTAGAATGTGTCGTACTATACATACTCATGGTTGCAAAAATACACCTTTCTGGCATCATTTATTATTTTTTACCTGAACATGGCACATGCAGATCAACCATTCAGTTTGCCTGTAAAGATGCATCTGTCTTGATTGCTATTTAAGTCGAACACTAAGGAAGAAGTCAAACACTAAGGAAGAATTTGCTTCTTTGGCTTTGGAACCATTATAAATGGGCTTGGACAATGCTTCATCAAAGTAAATCTAAGAACTCCACTACCAAAGGCATAGCTCATTTGAGTAGTTTTAGTTCAATTGCATAAATCTCACGAATAAAGTGTAAGGTTAGGATTTTGAACTTAACGAAACGTGCATGCATATATAAAAAAAAAGAAGGCATAGCTTCAGAAGTATGCTTGGAAACACCATTTATTGCATTTACAAGAGATTTTATTTAAACATAGCATTCATTACACATTCAGAACAAACAACAAATTCTGATAATTTAAAGTACAACTACTCCTTCACCCCTAATAAAAAGATGGTGGTGAAGAGGGCCGACGACAAGAATCCCTTCAAGCTATCTCATAATTTCAGCCCATAAAATGCAGGCTTGAAATAAGATTCTTCCCAATATATGAGAAAAGGAAATACATAAAAGATAGGCTGCTAATAAACACTTTCAAAGCTATCAAAAAGGATCGCTCAGAAGGGAATACTTCTCAACGGACATCTCTCCTGATCAAGAGCTTTGCAAAAAGATGATGAAAGGGCCGATGCATAAGCCTTATCCTCATCAATGGTGTCCAAAATTCTGATCATCGGACGCTTTGCCACTGAGATAAACTTTGGTGGAGCTACTTCTGTTGTGAACCTCAGTTTTGGAATTTTCGCCATTGTAATTTTGAGAAGTTCAGATGGAGAAGAGATGGAAGAACTTTGAAGAAGTGTAGTTGTGGAGAAGAATGGAACTGTGCTTAGTTTATATATAGAGCGTAAGAGGTAGCAGTCGCGCTCATATTAACCTGATTCGTACGTCTTAGCCCTGAAAATCTGACCTTTGCATTGAATGCACAAAGTGTACAGAAACAGAAAGATAGTAAGAGGCCCCACAGCTGTCCTCCTGCGCATAATTTTCTGGAAAGGGGACCAGAAATCTTGATAAGATTTTCATCCGCGTTTCCTACTCTTTCACAATCTTGATTAGCTTCAGAATTGACCTGAATTCAACACGGGATAAAATGAGACCTTAGCACGCCTTCTTTTACTGATTTTTAACGTCTAAAATTGCTGATTGATCAGAAGTTTGTTTCAAACAAGGCTGGCATCTTACTGTAAGAACATATTTTTGCAACTGGTGATTAGTTTTTTTGTGCAAAAACCTCCAAGAAATCCTTGCACACTAGAAAATATATCAATGTGAATTTGAAATGATTCTACGAAAAGTGCTCTCCATTACGGAGCAGGTTCCGGAGTAAGGCTTATGTCCATTTTGGAACATCCACCCATTTAGGCAACATCCATGTGGTTGTTGGATTTTAGTAATACGACGGGGGTGAATCAAAACTCGTGGCCCGCTCATCCTCCAAGCTGGCACCACTATAAATGGCTTCATTATCACAAGTTTTATATCTTAGTGCTTTATAATTATCACAAGTTTTATATCTTAATACTTTATAATTACACTGTTTTTTTAATCATAATTAAACTGTCACTGGTACATACCCTTTTTACAAACTTTCTTCGAATATGTTCTTGAATTTATTCGAGATGTAAGTAAAACTCAAATTGAAGATGCAGACTACCTACGCTGGACAGAAAGATCCTATGAAGCTTGACTGTTTCCTGGGATTGGGTTTGGGCCTTTCCTACGCAACTTAGGTGGTGCCCCCTCACGTCAATCCCACGAGCCTCTTATTTCTTCAAATATCCTCTATGAGGCTTGAATTTGCAATGATTTATTCGTAAAAAACGAGAGTTTTACTAACTTGAATATTGAAAGTTTTTGTTGTATAGTTCACAACAATCTTTAACTTGTTTTTATTTTAAAATTTTGGCTGAGTTTTCAAACCCAACCTAAAGATTTTCGATTTTGATTAGATGATTAGATGAAAACCCAAACACCTATTATCAGAATTAATTATCTAAGTCTACTGAATGGTTCACCATGGAAGAATCAAGTACAAGTAGAGTATTTTTGCAATATGAGCTTTAAACCATAGGGCCATTAAGATGTGATTAGACTCCTCCTTTTATTGTGACCTCAGGACTTATCCAATTGACGGACCGAATCTTATTTTCTCGTGCAAAAGTCTTCTCAGAAATCATTGGAGTAGAAAATATATCATTGTGAATTTGAGGTGGTATTCTCAAAAATTCTCTCCATTAAAGAGCGAGTTCCAAAGTAAAGTTCACGTCCATCGTTTTGGAGCATTCACCCATTTAGATCAATATTCATATAGCTGTCGGATTTTAGTAATATGACGAAGGTGAATCAAGCCTCGTGACCCACTCATCCTCCCGACTGGTGCCACTACACATGGCTTCATTATCACAAGTTTTATATTTGCTATCTCACTAATTAATAATTATACTGCATTCTTAATCCTAACATTGTTACAAGTATATACCCTGATTACTAACTTTTTTGTTTTTAAAAAGAATTATGACTTGTTTTTCAAACTACCCTTTTTGAGGCTCAAATCTGTAGCGATTTATTCGCAAGAATGAGAGTTTTAAAATTTAAACATTGAAGTTTTTGTTGTATGGTTCACAACAACCTTAATCCATCTTTGTTTTCAAATTTTGATCGAGCTTCCAAACCCAACCTAAAGATTTTCAATTTTGATTAGATGAAAACCCAAATACCCATTATCAGAATTAATTATCTAAGTCCACTTAATGGTTCACCATGGAAGAATCAAATACAAGTAGAGTATTTTTACAATATGAGCTTTTATGGGAGTAAACCACAGGGCCATTAAGATGTGGTTAGATTCCTCCTTTTATTGTGACCAAAGGTTTTGAAAATCGGACTGGATCGGTCGGTCTAACCAGTGATCGGAGGCTAATATGGTCCAGTTGAACCATAAAAATCGGGAATGATCAAAATCGGATTAGTTCAACAGGTTTAATTTTTTTTTGTTGACAATTTTAATTTTTTTTCGAAAAAGAAAAGAAAAAATCATGTTGAAAATGATAATTAAAAATTTTGGACATGTAATTTTTTCAAACATGAATTTATTTTCTTAAAATTTAAAGAAGCGGTAGTTATATGCGAATATTTATATTTAATTTATTATTTTATTTTATTTAATCTCTATGAAATTATATCAAATATTTAGCATAGAAAAATTTATTTTTATTTGAGTTGAAGTATGAAATGAATGACTATTTAAATTAATATGAAACATTATTTTTTATTTATTTATAGTTGACTAATATTCAAACATTATTATTTTCTAAAAAATGAACTTAAAAATAAGTAAGTTAATTTTTTTTTTCAAATAATATTCTTTTTATATCAATTGAAAGTTTTATTTTTTAATAATATTAAAATATTACATATATTTATAAAATTAAATATAATTATTACATCATACAGGTTCGACCACTAGTCGAACTGGTTGAACTAGTAATCAATAACGTCACCGATTAATTATCCAATCCAATTTTGAAAACATTGATTGTAACCTCAGGGCTTATCTAATTGATGAGATCTGATATGAGATAATTCAGTAGGCTCAACAGGTTCAACATCAAACAAGACAGCTCATGAGGCCCAAAAGTAAATCTGTTTGGTCGATCGATATCTACTTCACTTGGTAGGGTCTACGATCGACCCATATCGACCTTAGGACCACTCCAAAAATTCAAACATTCAAGTCTGATCGACATGAATCGACCTTAAGACCACTACGACGTTCACTCGGATCC
>JACGDI010005482.1:426410-437355 GCA_014898725.1 Jacaranda copaia | reverse complement strand
GTCCCAGTACGCTTCATATTCTACATACTGATAGCCATATTAAATGCAAAGAAACTGCCTCAAACCCTGATCGATAGTTCAAAAAATCGAGTCAAAAGTTTAAAAACCCAGGTCGAGAATTCAAAATCCCAATCGAGCATAGTACTTGCTATGGTTGAATGTAAACTCCTTACCCCTTCTCGTCGACAGGCTTGATAAGGATCGGGAGTTGGGGAGACTCATGATATAGGATAACCTAATAGGCCCAACATCAAGCGAGACAGCCCATGAGACCCAAAAGTAAATCTATTTGATCGATTGGCATCGACCTCACTTGATAGAGTCTGCGTTCAACCCGTATCGACCTTAGGACCACTCCAGAAGTTCGAACATTCGAGTCTGGTCGACATGAATAACCTCAAGACCACTATGGTGTTCACTCGGATCCCCACCGTGTTTATTAGTCTGACAGGTTGAGTTCCTTTGCACTGATGACAAGTGGCAGCCAACAACTTTAACAACTTTGGCAGAGACGCGCCCCTACTGGCACAATTTATCCGAAAAAACAGGAGATTTAGCCACCTAGCACAGTACTGTGATCTGGACATAGAATGACTTCCAACCCCCTGACATGGGAAAAAGTTAGTACACCTGATAGGGATACTTAGGTAAAATCACGCCCACAGAAAGCTATAAATACTCCAGGCCCAACCATGCTCAAGGTAATGTCCCATACACTACAAACTTTACATTCTCCATATTCTGTTCGATCTTTCTACCTCGACTAGAACTAACTTGAGCGTCAGAGTGCCTTCGCCGGGGGCATCTCGGCTAGCTTAACGTGTGTTGTAGTTGCAGATCTCAAGCCCCAAAGTTATACACCATCCTGAGTACCCGACCTCCTTGGTCGACTCACCAGTAATACAACTCCTATTTTCTCTATAAGCAGCATTAGGATCGAATGTTTTCTCGTGCAAAAGTCTCTTAGAAATCATTGGACTAAAAAATATATCATTGTGAATTTGAGGTGGCATTATCAAAAATTCTCTCCATGAAGGAGCAAACCTCAGAGTAAAGTTCATGTCCATCGTTTCGGAGCATTCACCCATTTAGGTCAATATTCATATGGCTAACGGCTTTTAGTAATATGACGGAGGTGAATTAAACCTCGCGACCCACTCATCCTCTTGACTGGTGCCACTACAAATGGCTTCATTATCGCAAGTTTTATATATGCTATCTCACTAATTAATAATTATACTACATTCTTAATCCTAACATTGTTGCCAGTATATACCTTTTTTACTAACTTTTTTCTTTTTAAAAACGATTATGACTTGTTTTTCAACTACCTTCTTTGAGGCTCAAATATGTAGTAATCTATTCACAAGAATGAGAATTTTAAAACTTGAACATTGGAAGTTTTTGTTGTATGGTTTACAACAGCCTTAACCCATCTTTGTTTTCAAATTTTGATCTAGCTTCCAAACCCAATCCAAAAATTCAATTTTGATTAGAAGAAATCCAATCAATTATGATCAGAATTAATTATCTAATTCGAAAGGTTCACCATGGAAGAATCAACTAGAAGTGGAGTGTTTTTGTCATATGAGAATTCATGGGAATAAACCATACAAGGGCCATTAAGATGTGGCCATACTCCTTTTATTGTGACCTCAGGAGTCAGGACTTATCCAATTGATGGGACCGAGTCTCGTTCAGTTGTGATTTTCTCAAAAAAACCCTCATTTTTCCTTCATTATGACAATATTCTTCAAGGAACCACACACATTAATGTCCATAGAGTTATAACAAGAAAGCAGCATGTACGCTGGCATTGGATCAACTGTGCTACAGGGTAGTCCTGCCTTATTAATTCCAGTTTTCACTTGTACCAATTCCATTTAAGGTGTACTAAAAATTTGTAAAATGTGAAACAAGATTTTCACACTGAAAATTTTGTAATTATCTTGATAAATGGGCAAAATATTAAATTAGGCATGGGCTAGATGGACTTTCCATTTGGGTCGGATCGAATTGATGACCCGATTAATTTGGATAGGTAAATCTAGAAGACGTAATGCTCAAAATTTAGTCATGTCCGCAATGTTTTACTTGTAAGTGACACGCATTTATAAATACTCATTTATTAGACTCTTTCTAAGTATGCAATTAATCATAAACTACCTATTTTTACTCTCTATGTTATTGTTCACTTTGAATAGACAAGTAATGTAAAATGTCAAGACACTTTTTATTGGGCAATTGAACTCTGTATGTAGGTCATTATTTGCCTCCATGGGTCTTGAATCATGGGTGTTCATTTGTTCATTGCTTGTATCCAGGATGATGATTTCTACAACAATTTTCTTTTACATGGATGTGGAGGAAAAGGATACAAGTTTAATGTTTTAATCTGAAGTCTTTGCTGTAAGCGTAAACGTTTTGGCATGAGGAGCATGCTAATTATATTTTTGAGACCGAACTTTGGATGCATATGAAATATAGCAATACAAGTTATACCTTTGAACGAGCGATACCTTAAAATTTACTTTGTTTACAAATAAGGAAACTACGAGTAGAATTCTTATAAAGATTTTGATCCTAGCTCAAAATGAGCTAATAATGGTGTCATACTTAGCACATAAAAATAAAATCCAAAATATTGTTTCTAATGACAACATTTTCAACTTGCAGAAAGTTCAAGCAAAGGGTAAGCTCCCTTAAGTCTTAGAAATTTTTACCCTTCAAAATAAGGGGAAATAGAGAAGCTCACATAGTAGGAGCTATTCAACATATAAACAAGGAAAATTAGATGTATCGAACCTTGTATTTCCTCAAAATTCAACCTCCAAATCAAATGAAGTGTGCAAGCAATGCATTTTTTAAGGTGCCTTTAGTCTCTGTCTGAAGAACAGAAGGCCCAAAGGAAATTCCATGTTCAAGGATGTTAGTGATCAACTAATTTTTTCTCTCCATCTGATTTTTCTTTCTTTCTTTTTTTGGCTAATCACATTCCTTCCTAAATATTTTTTTTCTTCGCTTATTGCAAATCAGAGAAACACTCAAAAATTGTTAAAAACTTGTATTGATTGTAAAAGTAAATTAGTAATTTTTATTTTGTATTTTCGCATCACTATGCATATGCATTATTTCGTCCCAAGGCTATAAATGGATAATCCAAAATCTGTTACCGTTTGCCTCTGAATTTGTTTATAGGACATATTATCCGTATTCGATTAGTAGATATTCGATTGTAAATGGATACGAATATAATAATTGCATATTCGATTCGTTTAATATCCGTTCCAAATACATATCTGTTGGATATTTCCATTTATATATTTGATTATCTGCAATTTAATTAAATCTATAATCTATATGCGATAAATAATATTTAAAAAATTATTATATATAATATATTCTAATTTTTCATGTATTTAATATACAGAATAATATTTAAAAAAATTATCATATATAATATATTCTTACACATAATAAATTATTTTTATTTTTTCAATATGAATCACATTATCTGTATATAAATGAATATAAGTATAAATTAGTAATTAGAGAATTAATAAAAAAAATAAGTAGTTAAGGATTATGAAAAATTGATAGACAGTAGTAATAATAATTAAACACTACTAAATCAAGAAAAAAAATTAAAAAATTAATATATGAATGATAAAATTAATCAATATGAAATTATTCTTACTTGACTTTATAATTGATTTATATTGGTGTCATTTGGTTAATATTAATTAATCATAAAGTCAATCATTAATTAGGAAAAATTAACTAAATCAAGAATAATTAATTTTTTAATTCTAAAATAAAGTAGTAAATCTTTTTTTAATAACATTTATTAGAAATATATTTATTTTATTACAAGTGAATGGCTTTGGATATTTATAAATGGATGTATTCTAATAATTATAATTGGATACAAATATATCCAAATTCACTTAATATCCTGTGGATATGAATTTGGATGTTATTAAAAATATCTTTCAAATACGAATATTATAAAATTTAAATGAATATAGATACAAAATAAAATATTCATACCGTTTAATATCCATTACAACCCTAGTCCCAACTTTATTTTTTACTATTATTTTCACCTTCTTCTAGCACATAGATGACAGTGTCTAATAAATGTTAAGATCCATGTTCCTAAAAATTATAGAAGCAAAAATTTAACGTCATACTTTAATATGTCAAATTTTATAATTGATCATCAGTAAAAATATACTAATTTTTTTATATTTTCGTTTTAATGTCATTTTTTTTTTGGGTGCAAATCGCCAAATTATATATTTACTTATTGACTAACTAACTTTTTGTATTGATTATGAACAATAAATATTTTCAAACTATATGTAAGCCTGTAAATATTTTTATATTGTTAGGTTATATAGCAAGATTGTATTTATAAAATCATAAGATCATGAAAGATTTTTCACTTTCTCAACTATTATTTTAAATTAATACTCAAATACAACAGGCATAAACAATAGTTCATCAATTTTACAGAAAATTAAATTAAAAACATATTCTATATTTAATCACAAAATCATGCTCATAGATTGGTATAAAAATATTTCAGATTTCTCTATCTTTTTCTTTTTTCTTTTTCTTTTCTTTTTTTAAAATAAGAATCTATAAAGTATAAATACATCATATATGTTGCCCCGTTCAAAAATTCAAATTTCAAAAGGAGGGCTTCCACTGCAACGGCACAACGAAATTAACGGCCTATTGAAGGACACTTTCTTCTTTTGATTTCACTCTGTAATGAGTAGTGATTTTACAAAAAGCATTTAATCTCGCTTTTTCATTTTTTCCCAGCAGTGTAATAAGTGCCATTTTTTTTTTCATTCAAAAACTTCGAAAGAATCTGTTCCTTTATCAATGGAAGGTTTTGAATGGCATGACCCACTTCTTATAACTGATGACGTTTCTTCCCTGCGACAACAAGATCAAAGTCAAACTCATTGTAAGTCATCCGAGCTAAATTGCTTGCAAAGAAGTGTAAAAGATTGAATCTTTTGCTACTATGTAGATGGGCTTTTTCTGTTTTCTTGATTTTTGATTCACTTGGCAGGTGAATTGGTGACTTTGTCTGGATTTGAATTTTCAATTATGGAGAACCCAGATGACTCTAGTCCGACCAAGATTGATGGTAACTCGGAATTTTCCTTCTTTAGATTGAATTTAGTTCCACATTTGGCATTTCTTTTTGGATCATTTCTTTCTTGATTGTGGATTGTTTTAATTTAATTCTTTATATATATGTAATTATCTGAATGAGATATTTCTTGGTTGAATGGTAACCTTTTGGATTTGGACTAGTGTGGACTAGCTTAGCTTTTGTTTGGAATTCAAGAAAGTTTAATCTTGAATAGCAAGGATTCTGCTGATCCTGATTGAGTTAATTGTACATGCTTTATTTTAGGCGTTTCGGCATCAGGATTTTCCTTGACATCACCTGATCTAGTATGTTTGGGTTCACCTGATATTACTAACCAAAGATATGAAGAATCACCTGAGCTTTTGATGGGTGGAAGAATTGATGTCTCCTTAGAAAATGGGATTGAGGGGTCTGAAATCAGGGACTCCTTTAAGGCCCCAGCTGCAAAGATGGAAGATTTGTGTACAGAAGCTTCTTTTGAGCTTGTTGCACCACCATTAGTCGAAGAGAATTTGACAAAAGATTCCACTACTGTAACTGCCATCAATGTGGGATCAACTAGGAGTGTTGAATTTCAAGATGGATTACACTTTTTAGAAGATAGTTGTTTCAATGGAGGAGATACCATATGGACTGAAGATCCAATAATTGGGAACACAGAAGATCTTAGTCTTTACCAGACTGCACGGTTTGGGAATTTTTCCTATAATTTTGAGAATTTAGAGTGTGGAACTTACCTGGTTGATCTTCACTTTGCCGAGATTGTGTTCACTTCTGGTCCGCCAGGAATGAGAGTCTTTGATGTTTTCCTGCAAGAAAAAAAGGTATGGATCAAGGGATCAATAGACAAGTCCATATTCCAGTTGTAAATTGGTTGGCACATGATATGAGCATATGTGCTTGCTTGGTTTAAATTTGCAGGTCATATCTTGTTTAGATGTTTATGCACGCGTTGGCACAAATACGCCCCTGGTGATATCTGATCTTAAAACTTACATCGATAAGGATGAGGGATTATCTATTAGATTTGAAGGAGTAACTGGAAGCCCTATAGTTTGTGGAATTTTTATTAGGAAAGATTCTTCTGAAAGTAAGCCCAAATGTAGTTCTAAACATCTTTGAAATTCAACTGCTTATAACTTTTCTTCTTTTGCTGCTGATAAATTCATTTGTTTTATTGATTTCAGGTTCTGGAGAGATCAAATTATCTGAAGAAGTGGGATTCACATGCATGCCACAGTGCGAGTCGTTCAATGTAACACTTTGAAGCTAGTCAAATATTTCCAAAGTTGGATCAGAGGCATCATATACTTAACTCACTAACTTTTATATTTGATAGGATACTGAAAATTGTTCCAGCGGAGGAGAATTAGACAGACTCCAAACAGAACATGAGTTACAGAAGAAGGAACTCTCAGACACAAAAAGGGTTTTGGAGGAGCTTAAGAGGGAAAATGAGCTCAAGAGTAGAGAATGCCAAGAAGCTTGGAAATCTTTGAAAGAACTTCAAAATGAACTTATGCGGAAATCAATGCATGTTGGATCACTGGGTGAGCAAGTCATCATAATGATTGTTATGATCTGCAATACCATATAGTATTAAAACCATATGCATATGCACATTATTGCACTTTTTGCTGATTTTCAATTCTGTAGCTTTTGCCATTGAGGGCCAAGTGAAAGAAAAGAGCAGATGGTTCTCATCACTAAGAGACTTGACAAGAAAACTGAAGGTACATTCAAAGTTGAGGCATCTCTCCAGTCCAATGGGTGCATTTTTATCAAGTTTGGATCCTCTTTATGACAGATTCTGAAGATGGATCATGTTAGACTTTCAGAAGAAGCTTCACTTTTTAAGCAGTACCTTTCGGAGATGGAGAGCGTCAGTTCAATTGTTCAGTCTACGAGTAATCTTTTTATACAACTTTTGATCATCAATTTTGACACGGATTAGCTTATTCATATTTGTATGAGTGTATTCTTTGGCAGTGAATCAGAATGCCCAATTACATGATGATATTAAAATTAAGTTCCTCCAAGAGGTCAAGGAGAGGAAAGAACTTTATAACAAAGTTCTGGAACTGAAAGGTTAGGGGTTAACTTTTTGATTGTTTTATCTTAAGGCTCTAAATTGACAGGTGCTCAGATTTGGTAATACTTTTTCTCTCAGGAAGCATTAGAGTATTTTGTCGTTGCCGGCCGTTGAATGCTGAAGAGATTGATGGAGGAGCTTCAGTGGCAGTTGACTTTGAAGCTGCAAAAGATGGGGAACTAACTGTTAAATCAAATGGGATATCCAGAAAGAACTTTAAGTTTGATGCTGTCTTCAGTCCTGAAGCTGACCAAGGTAATTCCAATATCACCCTTGCTTTTCTAATGATAATATTGCTGGCTTATCTAACTAACAAACACATTAATTTCTGGGTGTAGTTGATGTTTTTGAGGAAACAGCCCCACTTGCAATTTCAGTTCTAGATGGATATAACATCTGCATATTTGCTTATGGACAAACTGGAACTGGTAAAACTTTTACCATGGAGGGAACGAGTGAATCCCGTGGGGTTAACTATAGAACTCTTGAGAAGCTCTTTGACATCATTGAGGAGCGAAAGAACACATTCAGATATGAAGTATCAGTGAGTGTGTTGGAGGTTTACAATGAGCAGATAAGGGATTTACTAGTTTCTGATTCACAGCCTGGTTCGAGCGCCAAGAGGTAGGCTTAATATAAAGCTTGGGACTTTATTCATTACTTCATTTCTTTATCAAGATTTGGCACTGTGTAGAGCCAGTTGTATGCTTTATTAGAAACCATAAAGTTATTTTGCCAAAACCTTGTTAATAATAGTCAAATTTCTACTATTAATATCTCTACGTTTGGAGTACATTCAGGCTTGAGGTAAAACAAGTAGGTGAGGGAGGGCATCATGTCCCAGGATTAGTTGAAGCTCAAGTGAACAATGTGAGTGAGGTCTGGGAAGTCCTTCGGATTGGCAGCAATGGAAGGGCAATTGGGTCAACTAATGCAAATGAACATAGTAGCCGGTCGCATTGGTTAGATGTGTTCTGCATCTTATCCCCTTCTAATCTATCACTATCAAGACAATAGATTGATGTTGAAATGACGTGCTTCTCAAATGCAGCATGCACTGTGTGATGGTGAAAGGAGAGAATCTACTTAATGGAGAATGCACAAGAAGCAAGCTTTGGCTGGTTGACCTTGCAGGAAGTGAGAGAATAGCTAAGGCAGACGTGCAGGGAGAAAGACTAAAAGAAACTCAGAATATCAACAGATCACTTTCTGCACTTGGAGACGTGATATCTGCTCTAGCAACTAGGAGCCCTCACATCCCTTTCAGGTATCGAAGTTACTGTGCTATACCAATGTTAAATTCTTTCTGCTGTAGAGCTTTCTAAGCTTTTCATTTTCCATTTGGTGTAGGAATTCAAAACTCACCCACTTGCTTCAAGACTCTTTAGGTATGTATTCAAATCTGTATTTATTGTGTTATCTTTATTGGTACAAGAAGAATTGTATAGAGATGAAATAAATATTAAAATATTCCAACTTCTTAATTGCAGGAGGAGATTCAAAGACATTGATGTTTGTTCAGATAAGTCCCAATGAAAATGATCTGACTGAGACCCTTTGCTCATTGAATTTTGCTAGTAGAGTTCGCGGAATAGAGTTAGGTCCTGCAAAGAAGCAAATGGACAAGACTGAGTTCTTCAAATACAAACAAATGGTAATTGCAGCAACTACTATATGAAACTCTAATTTTTTAACCTTAAATTTTATGTTTCTATAGATTCTTCTCATTTCAAAACTTACTTCATAAGATCATGGTTTTCATGCTTGAAGGTTGAAAAACTAAGACAGGATTTGAAGAGTAAAGATTTTCAAGTTAAAAAGTTGGAGGATACCAACTATGGTCTTGAGGTAAAGATCAAAGAAAGAGATGTGAAAAACAGAAACTTGCAAGAGAAGGTATACTGCATGAAATTAATTTGTGGCTTGCCAAATTACTGTTTCTTGACAGATTCAGGGTCTTCTTTCCCACAATTTTGCTTGGTGCATATTTTACTATTGTCAGTTCACTTGAACAATTTGCAGATCAAAGAATTGGAATCACAACTTCTGGTGGAGAGAAAGCTAGCGCGACAGCATGTGGATTCCAGAATAGCAGAACAGCAGCAGCGGCACGAAATGAAACAACAACAAGAGGAGCATAATTGTGAAACAATGAGACCACCACTTGCAAATATCACTCCTCTATCCACTGAAAGCGACGAATTCTCATTTTTCCCACCTACCATGGATGGATGTGCCAAAAGCAATGAGTTCTTAGATAAAGAAAACAATCCTCTGATGGCTGAACAACTGCAGCTGCCAAAGCAAACTGGCAGAGCGTCTATTTGTCCATCTGTTCAAAGGATTTCTGCTGCGCCATCTCAAAGACGCAACTCTCTTATTCCACTGCCTAAATTACCTCCCTCCTTTCTGCCCTTGACTCCAATTCAAGCCAGTAAGGCTGAAGTTGCTACTGGCGCTGAAGTTGCTACACGTTTGCCAGAGCAGATACCTTGTGATAGTCCCAAAGATCAAAGAAACAGACGTAAGAAGCTGAGCAGTGCATTGAGAAGAAGCCTTCAGAAGAAAATTCACATGAAGTCCCCACTGCAGCCGCCCCTCAGAAGAGTAGGCGTTAACGTCGGTATGGAGAAGGTCAGAGTGTCGATTGGGGGCCGAGGGAAAATGGGTCAGAGAGTGCTTCTTGGCAATGCTAGAAGAGCAGTAGCAAGAGATAATGCTCAGCAGAAGCAAAGCCAGAGAGAAAAAGAAAGAGGATGGAACATTGGAACAGCCACAAGAACTCTTTTATAGTGATTGTGTTTCCTCCTGTTTCCTGTATTTATTACACTAACCATGCACAGTGGGACTCTCAAAATGCTTTTCTTCTCTTTTCTTTTGGATGGATGGGGAGACATTGTTGTTGATTATTTGATGATGCTTATCATCTCTTGGAAATCTTGTATTTGTTTGGTTGAAGTAAATTGGATTTAGTGGTGTACATAAACAATGAAAATTGGTTTGAGTGTTTGATTTTCTTGATTGACCATAATGAGTGACTAGTGGATTGAAGTAAATAGGTTTGAATGTTTAATTTTTTTGGTGGATCGTCATAAACTATTTGTCATGTAAGTTTGTTCTCATAGTATAACAAAAAGAGAGTGGAAAAAAAAACACTTTATTTTCCAAACTATACATTTTTATACTTTGTCAATTAACTTTTTTTGGTGCTTTACCGTTCGAAATATAAAGATAAAAACTATATAATTACAAGGTCTCATATTCGTAATCCAGTATTTTTTTTCCTTAAAATGTATAGCTTAGTTTTATACTTATTGGCAATATTTAATTAACTTTTGATATTTTGATATGCTAAATGATATAAGTTTGATAAAAGAATTGACAATTACATTTGATGAGGTTGAAAGTTATTTATGGGGAAAGGGATGGTGTTTGGGCTAATTCGACCAAGGAGGTCGAATGATCTAATTGCTGTATTTCTTGAGGTTTGAGATCTGCAACAACGACACACGTTAAATTAGTCAAGGTGCCTCCGGCGAAAGCACTCTTACGCTCAAGTTAGTTCTGATAGAAAGAGAATAATCGAACAAAATATTATGAGCTTATATTATATTTGATATTACCTAAAGTGTGGCTGATAATAAGGTATTCATAGCTTTCTCCTAGTGTGTAATATG
>JACGDI010005482.1:394499-423553 GCA_014898725.1 Jacaranda copaia | reverse complement strand
GTTCAAGCCCAAACTCAATCTTGAAAGGTTATTTATTTTATAAAAAAATCTAAAATATTAGTATATTTTATTATAAATTTTTATGCTTAAAAAAAGTATAATTTCACCTGCCGGTTTGTACACTTGCAAACAAGAATTATTTAGCTCAAACTCGAACACTTTTCGAGCCAACTCGTCGAGCTCACAAATTAGCTTGATTCATTTGCATCTCTATATTCTACTTCATATAATAGATAAATCCAAATTGCGTAAAACACTTTGTGAATAAATACTTGAGTATGGATCACATATTTTTGAGATTTTGACTATGTGTATTCTTAAAATGAATGCATAATGAAATATAAATTGAAATAAATAATTCATAAAAATAAATGAATGCATGTGACCATGTCACGACAATTTGTATTTAAGATTAATTAATGGAGTTTGTCTAATTTAATGTACTAACTAATTATACTCAAGTCCAAACAAAAAACATGGAATGGTACACTGCATCTGCAGAAAGAGTTGAGAAGGAGAATATAATATTCCAATAGGCAGTTCCCCATCCCATCATTGTTCATGCAATAATTTGATTGTATAGTCCTCTCAAGTTGGAGTGTGATATGTTCCAAGGTTTCAAACCACAGCTATTCTTTTATGTGGAGATTAAGGTGCCAAGACACTTTTTCTATGTTCCAAATCGGATTTTTGGAACTAAAGACATCCTAACAACTCCAAATGGTTAGGTTGGTGCATGCATGCACAATTAATTTCACATATACATAGCTTATTATTTTTCTTGCTACAGCGCAACTCTGGCCATTTCAACTGTTGAATTATTAGTCAGGAAGTTCTAGCTATAGTGCAATTCTCATTGTTGGGTCATTTCAATTGTGGGATATCTTTTATGAGATTAGCTTCGATGCTTCTTGAAGACATATATAACTAAATATTAATACATAAAGATAGATATATATATATATATATATGTACAGAGAAAGAAACCTAAGTGTCAAAATTTTTTGTGGGTCTAGTGATATGGGCTTGTTTTCATGGAGCCCATATTGGACGGACAACATGACGTATGTCCCTCTCTGTTACATGCCATGGACAGACATTGTGCGATGTTCATTGACTAAACGTATGTATTAGTTGAACATGCCTTTGCCCCAAGGGCCTACAGAATTCTCAACAATGAAAATGACTTGGTCTAATTGAGGATATCTGGGAGAGACATAGGCAATTACTTAGTAACTAACACATGTAGGAGAAACATCCCAGATCCACACTATTTTTTCCAAGACAAACTGGTAATGAAGTCAAATATAGGACTTGTGAAAACACAGGGTGATATGCGTTGGTCGTGGGGGTGAATTACTCGTTGTTAGTGAATCTATTGTTGTTTCTTTTGTTCTCTTGAACGAGAGTTTCGGTCAGAGAAAGAGTTTATCATTTATTACATATATAAGAATTGTCGTCTCTTGTATAAATAGTAGCAGTAGTCGCACATCGTTCTCATGCATATAAAATATTTTTTCAGTAATATATGTTATTTGTACAAGTAAAAGTATCATATTTCTCATATTCAACACAAACTAAATATCATTATTAAAGATGATTATATGTCAATAAATATCAATAATAATTACAATCATAAGAAAATTTGTGTACCTTAAAAATTGTATCACTTCAAGAAGACCAAATTAATATATCATAAAATAATAAAAAAAAAAATTGATACATGGATGGCTACACGAGAAACAAATGGTGTTTTTGGGTACATAAGTGGTTGTAGGAAAAACTATAAGAGTTTTTTATATGTATATTGATAACTAAGATAAATAATAAGATTTTTTGGTACATGGGTGGTTAAAAAAATAATAGGAGATATTTGTAAGTAGAAGGATAAATTTGGCAATCTAAAAATTGGTATTATAACTACCTCTGGAACATGAATTTCCAATTTAACCCTCAATGCTATATTTCCAAGTCTATTTTAAAGAAAATTAAAGGGGCAAATTTTGTAAATGTTCATTAGTAACTTTTATTTGTAAGACAAAATTGCCTCCCTTTTATAAAAATAATAAAAGAATTTTGATACATGGATGGTTGTAGGAGAAATAGATGGTGTTTTTGGGTACATAAGTGACTGTAAGAAAACCTATAAGAGTTTTTTATATGTATATTGATAACTATAGGCTAAATAATACAATTTTCTGGTACGTGGGTGGTTAAAAAAAATAATAGCAATTATTTGTAAGTGGAAGGGTAAATTTGGCAATTTAAAAATTGATATCATAACTATCTTTGGAACATGAATTTCCAATTTAATCCTCAATGCTATATTTCCAAGTCTATTTTACAGAAAATTAAAGGGCAAATTTTGTAAATGTTCATTAGTAACTTCCATTTGTAAGATAAAATTGTCTTCTCTTTTATAATAGTATAGATTCATTTTATATATGATTCGATTTGATTTGGCATGAGCTTAATAGATTTAAATTGTGATCCAATCCAAAAAGTTTGTCATAGAATTTAGGTCAGTCGAAATATTCTATAGCTTTGAATCCATTTGATTCAGAGAAATATTTGAGAAAATAAAAAAGAATTTAGGATTTTGTAAGATGACATCCATGGGCAGATCAATTTAGCAGGGCAAGCCATTGCCCCCCAACTTATTTGAGTGTGTGCATGTAAAATTTAACAATAGTTAATTTAAATTTAAATTTTAAGAGAATAGTTAAAATAATTAATTTTTAATTAACATGCATTAATTTTTAAAAAATTATCTTCTTTTGTTGGGCCTTGAATAAATAATTAATTACTTAGATTTATTAAATTAAATTAATTGATTTGTAATTAACGATAAAAATTAAAATCACTAATTGAATTTTTTTCACTTTTTAATTTTATAATATTCAAAGTAAATTTTTCATTTGATATTACAATCAATGACTAAATTAAGACAATTAGGTTAGACCTGTTAGGATACTTCCATTTTGTTTGCATGAAAAATATTATAGGGATTTAGGTGAAAAAAAAAACTTAAGGGACCACTAGAACAATCAAAATTCATCTTTTTTGGCTTTAACAAAATTGAGAAAAAGAGACAAAAGCAAGTGATTATTTTTCAAAAAAGAATCTTTTTCGGATTTTATTTATCTCAACACTAAAAGGAAGAAAAAATTTTATGCAATAAATATTATAAAAGAGAGGCTCATGATAAAATGAAAAATGATGAAAATTACTTTTTAGCCGATTGCTTAGTTATATTAAAAATGATATTACTTTAAATTTATGTTATAAAAGACCATTCTGCTCAACATCGATGAAAATTATGCATTTCAAATTCATAAATTATAAAAAATTATATTTAAACTTTTATGTTTTTATAATTTTTGCCCCTCAATACTTTTATTTCCGAATCCTTCCCTTGTTACATTGCTTGCACATTTTACTTCTTCATAATAGAAATTTTCTGTCTTTCCATGGATGTAGGCATAATCTCACCACATTAATTTCATGCATCTAATAATTCCTTTCTCTCCTTTTGTGTGTGTGATTAATGTGTGCATATCATGTGCTGCGTTTTCATAACAATTCGATGTTGTGCAGAATTAGTTTGTAGAATATGGTTGTGATTGATGCATTTATTGAAGTGTGGCGGAGTTAATCTAAGAGTCTTTGACCCAATCAATGTTGTTGAATTTTGTTTACATCCTAACTCCTATTTCAATTTTATGTTTGTAATAAAATTTTTAATATTGACTGTGAATGTGTTATTAATTGTCATCAATAATAATTTAAATAAGATTTTTATCATTAAATTTCTAAAGATTTTATTTGCGACAAAATAAAATTTTTGTGACAAGACTTGTGTTTTCGTAATATTATCACTATAGTTGTGTCATCAATGTCAACGGTGACAATTTAAACATCATTTTTGTTAATTTTAAATTTTTAAAATTTTTATTACGATAAAATAAATTTTTTTCATAACTTAATATATATATATATATAACTAGTGAAACTTTTTTCACTGTTACTTATTATTTTGTTATTAATTTTTATTTCTTTATAGTGTAAGAATCCTGAATAAAACTACGAATCTTTTGATGAATTCACAAACGTATGATGGTTATATTAATAGTTATTTTGAAGCATGTCCATTTTTAGTTTAAAATATTTTGAAAATTAATATGAAAAAAATGAAATTTATGATTGGCTCCTCTGTTACCAAAACAATTTTGCTAAATTTAATTCATAAAATATTTTTATTTATTACAAATGTTTTTACTACCCAAACCCAAATAAAGAAAATAAGATCTGAACCATGCTAAAAATTAATGGGAAAAAAAATAAGGACAAAACCTGAAACTTAAGGGCATGATCACGTGCCAATAGTATGAGGTCAATTTATTATTTCTATTTTTAATGTTATTTAAATGCATGAATTATTACGCATTGATTCAGACCGGTGTGCCATTATTGATGAATTATTTGCGAACCATAGCCCTGTTTTATTTTGTTTTCTGATTATTATTCTCAAATAATTTACGAATTTTTTGTCAGAAAAAATATAAGAAATTCACTTGAATCAGCGGTATTGTAGGGCCACTGCGGACCACGTGGCAGGCAGCATCCTTCAACTTTCCACGTGGGCCCACAGTAAGTCAACATGGCGGTTAACGTGGGACCCACTAAATAGGGGCCCTTCACCTCATTTTATTTATAGTTCCATTATGCGCCCCTTGCCCAATGAAGTCTTGGACGATTATTTTAATTTTTAAATCAAGAAGGCCCCAATTGTAATATATTGGAAAGAGTGTTGGGAGATTGTTTAGGAAATGGTTGGTTTTATTTCCTCATAATAAAATTATTTTAAGAAAATATAATTAAATATATTTTTTCTAAAATATTAAAAAAAATTAAAATAGTTTTTTATATCCTTTATTATTTTTAATACTTTCTATTTATTAATATATACATACATATATTATATATTTTTTATTATTATTCTAACAATAAAAAAAATTACTTGATTTCATTTTCACCTCAAATATCTAAAAAAAAAGGTATTGATATCTCCTCCCAGAATATATAAACACATACCAAAACTCTCTTATATCAGCTTTTAACTATTACCCAAAACATACCAAAAATTCATTAGATTCTTCAAAACAACCTTTACATTCTCCAATATCACTTTCAACATTCATTCTCTCAAATACAAATTAAAATCATACAAAAAAATATTACCAAATGTTGCCTAAGTATTTATAATAGTGTGTCCATTTGTAGTTAATGTATTATTGGTGCAGCTTCATTTAGAGTAGACACTCCATCTTAATCCAAAGATCGAGATTTAACATAAATCAAATTAATCTAATTCATAGACGTCATGAAATATTTGATTATTTTCTTCAAAATAAATAAATCCTTTCATAAATTGTACCCATATCACATATTTATTCCCTCTAAAATTTAATCCAAACCAAATCATGTTCAAGTGAAATGAATCTAACACTGGTCAAGATTTCAGAGAACTTTTGCGGGACTCACACTAAAAGAGAACTTTCATGAAACAGAAGCAATGATTGATTGTCTGCTACTACCCACATCTTAATAGGCAATTTAATGCTCAATAATAGACCTTACAATAGTTGATTTTGTGCCATGTCGTGTTCTTGCTAATCGCGACTTGCATTATTCTTAGTAAACTGATCATCCAAAAACGTGAGTTGCCCACTCTTTTTTTTTTCCCCTTAATGTAGTTTATGAAGAAGATCAAAAAAAATTAATTTCAAATTATATTCAAATTAATTTTATTTAAAGTCATTCTCTATTTACTAACCAAAATACAAATAAACAATTTTCACATTCTCCAATTTACTCCCCAAAAATTATTTTGCCAAAATATTTTGACAAAATACTCTAATTCACAACCAAACAGATCCAAAATTAGTGGATTCACACATTCAAATGAATATATATATATATATATATCATATATTTCTAACATCTTCTAAAATAAGTTATATATTATTTTATTTAGTTTTAAAATACTATTTTGTTCTTCGTTCAAATTTTGTTTATTTCACATTTAGCCTTTGTTATATTCTTACTTTCAACAAATCATTCCAAATTTTAAATAATTTACTAAAACATATATTAGAATCTAATTATAAAATAATTAAAAAGTTGAAAAATAATATTTAAATCTAAATCCCACCCTCTTTATCTTCTCTCCCCCACAACAAAACCAACACTGATGCGCGTTCCCGCCCCTCCCCCAAACAAACCATGCCGTCGCCGTTTGGCCAGCGACAAGACCAGGAGATCGCTGGGTCTGACCAGCCTGCCACCTCCCGCCAGGGGATGGGTTGGGGGGACGGGTTAGGTGTGTGTATATATATATTATATTTATATATATTTATGTATTGAATAATGTATATATATGTATGTATGTTTGTTTAGATATATATGTATATACGTAAATCTATATGATTGATTATATTTACATATATGTATTAATTTTCATATATTTAAAGAGAAAGAAATGATGCGTTTGAATTCTATTAGTTTAACTTGTATACTAGATATTTAAATAAAAAAATGTATTTTTATAATTTTATCTACTAAATATTTAAGTAGAAAATGATAAGTAGAACAAAATATTTAAAGAAAAATAATGTAAATAGGGAACAAAAAAAACTATAGGGCATTGCGCTACCCAATATACTAAAAAATAATTTTTTGCATTTTGTTATTATATGTTCTTTTTTTTTAGACCCAATTATATTTTCTAAAAACATGAAATTTGGCATGTGAGGAAATTGGAGAAAATAAGAGATTAAATATTTAGATGTTATGGTTCAACAAACTAAAAGGATAATTATGGTATTTAACTTAAAAAAGAGTAATTGTTTTAAATTATCTTTATTTTGCTTATTTAAACAAAAGGCCACTAGTCATAAAACGAAATCGTACATGATAATAAGTAAAAATTATGTGGATAGGACTATAGACAACCACAATATTAGGGATGGCAATGGAAAGGGTCGGATAGAAAATTACTTATCCCTAGGGGTGTAAATGAGTCGAGCTCGAGCTCGAGCTCGACTCCAATTTTCTGAACTCGAGCTTGAGCTCGAGCTCGAAATACTGATCTCGAGTCGGCTCACTAGAAAATTTTAAATTAAATAAAAGTATTAAATTATTAATCTATTATAATTATTTAATAATAATTAATAAAATAATTTAAATTATAATTATATATAAAATATATATTAAAGTATAATATATATTATAATAATTGTTATAATTATTTAAATTATAATATACTATAATTATTGATAAAATATTAAATTATTAATATATTATAATTATTTAATCATATATAATAAATATTTAAAATTAAAAAAATAAAATTATTAATATATATATACTAATTAATATATAATAAATATTTAAAATTAGAAAAAAAAGTAAATTATTAATATATATTAATTATTTAATTAATATATAAAAAAAATAAAAAATAGAAAAAAGCTCATGAGCCGACTCATGAGCTTTCGAGCAATCATAAATGAGCTGGAGTTCGGCTCATCAAGAAGCTCGAACTCAAGTCAAGCTCAACTCGAGCCGGCTCATGAAATTCATGAGCCAGCTCGACTCATTTTACACCTCTAATTATCCCCATCCCCATCCTATTTCATGAGCCGGCTCGACTCATCTTACCCCTAATTATCCCCATCCCCATCCCCATTTTCCAAACCAATCTCCATACCCTCCTTCATACCCAACGGTGAGGAGTACTTTGTTTCCATCTTTGCATCCAGTGGATGTGGGAACTTTTGCGAATATTTCCCATTCCTCATTTATCATTCTATTTTAATGTATATTAAATAAAAATTATAATTAATTCAAAAGTCCAAAATAATAGATTCGCTTAAATTTAATGTTTTTTTTACTTTCTTTGATTTTCAGCTCTTCATATTATTAAATTAAATCGCACAAGTTTGAATCAAACACTATTTTTGCAAATGGTTGGTTGTTGTGGCGTGCAAAAGCTTTTTTTGCCTTTTTTGCCTTTTTGGTTTGGCAAATAATGGCCCTTTTCCGAGTCGGTTTGATTTTTCAAATTTCTCTTTAATTGTGATAGAATATGCATATATTTTATTAATTTTAAATCATTAAAGTTGTGTCATTTTATGTAGTATATATGATTTTAAATTTTTTTATATATTTAGATAAATTATTTAGAATCATGGACAATAAGTATTGAAATTCTACCCAAAAAAATTAAACTCTGTTATAAAAATATATATTGTTTGTGTTGTTATGGATTACAATTGAAATTGAAATTTAATATTATGCTTATTACATTATTTTGATTTAAAGTAAATAATTTACACATCATTATTTTAATAAAAAATAAAATACAACATTAAGAATTAAATAATTATTTAGTATAAATTATAAAATTAATTAAATTAACATAAATTTATATGTATGTACAAATTTATGAATTTTGGAAACGGAGGTCGTGATTCTCCATTCCCAATATCTTATCTTAGATTGGATATCTATCCGGACGAGTTTGAAGGCAAATTTGGTGGGAAAAGAATTATATTATATCCATTTCTATAATTCCTCATAATGTAGTGGATATTCTTTATGCCTGTCTGTATACTTGATCAATAACTAAAATTTTCAAATATATTGAATCAAAATAGACAAATACCTCAAAATCAAGGTTTTGAAAATTAGACTGGACCTACCAGTCCAACCAATCGAACCAATGACCTGAGGCTAGTCCGATTCCGTTGAAGCATACAAATCGGTGGTGATTAAAACTGGACTAGTTCAACCGGTTCACCTTTTTTTTTAATTTTATTTTTTTAAAAAAGTAGAAACAGTAGAGAGAGAGAGAGAGAGAGAGAGAGAGAGAGAGAGAGAGAGAGAGAGAAATTATGAATTGAAAACGATGATTAAAAATTTTGGACATGTAATTTTTTGGAATATATATTTATTTTTTTTAAATTTAATGAAGTGATAGTTATATATAATACTTATGTTTAATTTGTTATTTTATTTTGTTTAATCTCTCTTCAATTATATTGAATATTTAGTATAGAAAAATTTTTTTTACTTGGAGTTGAAGCAAAGAACGAATGATTACTTAAATTAATGTGAAATATTATTTTTTATTTATATATAATTGACTAATTGTGAAATAGTATCATTTTCTAAAAAATATACTTAAAAATAAGTAAGTTGATTTTTTTTTCAAATAATATTCTTTTTATATCAATTAAAAATTTTACTTTTTGATAATATTATGTATATTTATAGAATTAAATATAATTATTATTTTATTTTGATATCATACTAATCCCACAAATGATCAAATCAATTAAATTAATAATTTTTAATCAATAAAATTATCAATTTATTGCTCGATTCCATTTTAAAAACATTACTCAAAACAAGCGAATGCCCACTGACAACGGGTTAAATTGCCATCCTACCCAACATTGCAGGATGCTAGCTACCATAAAAACTTAAAACATGCGGAAACCAAAAGGTAAATTAAGACCTTGGTTGCTAAGGAAACCGAAAGCGAATCAGAATAGTAGCTTTCACAGCTTCCAATGTAATGACGCGGTTGGGCGACTTTGGATCCCAAAAAATTTTGTGCTGCCAATGTAAGAATATATTTAAGTGAGCTATAAATTAATTATCATTTAAAGTAAGATATCAACATCACTATGTATGGTTTGATAGTTTATAATCTATTTAAGCATATACCTATTTAATTAAATGACATGACATGACATGATTGACTCAACACCAAGCCACAATTGTAGATTAATTAGCCATAAAATTTTCTTTTCAAAGGATAATTCATTTTCTATTCATTTTGGCACACTCTATGTATATATTAATTTTTCTATAAAATATTATTTTTCTTAATTATTTTAATATATATATATATTTAAATTTTTATATGAAAAAAGTAAAGATTATGACAAACTGATAATATCAAAGTGTAAAGTAGGTGGATTATAAATGTCAGTAGTTACTGCATGAATTGTAATTGAAATATTAAATGAATTAGTTTAAATATACCATTCAAAAATCTATATTAAAAAAAAGAACTAATATTTTATTAATAATATAAATTATAGATAAATCAAGTGTAAAAAAATATTTTTTTTGTAAATATACTAGAAAATGAGTTATATATATTTAATGTGTATTGATAAAATAAAATAAAAAGTAAAACATTAATTAAAATAAATATTTACATGCATAATCTCAATTCTAGGATTTTTCAACTAATTAAGTGTGATACTGTTCACATATTTGTATGCGTAAAATTTATAATTAAATTTGAATGTGCCCTAAGTGCATATGCAAATACTTAAAAGATGTTTCCTAGAAACCCTCTGTTGTCCTTCTTTAATTAACAACTAGGGGGTGTTTGGTTTTATTTTCAAATCACTTTTTTTATTTTTTATTATTTCATAAATAAAATCATCATTTTTAAAAAAAAATTATTTAATATAATTGTAATTTTTCATTTTCAAAATATATTTTCTAATAATTTATATATCTTTTTTTTAATAACTTATATATCTTTACTCTATATTCTATTATTTTTATTTCTTTCCACCCACAATTCATTAAAATCAATATAATCATTATATTTTTAAATATTTTATTTAATATATTTTTATTTTCACATCACATCACATAACTAACTCTCACTGATTTAAAAATAATTAAAATTGAAAATGAAAATAAAACCAAACCGCCCATAAGGTAACTAGGTAAGATAATGTTTTCCCAGCTATTACTTTACTCAACCTCACCAAATTTAATTAATTTTTTTTATTTATACATAAATATGTTAAAAATTTATTAAATTTAAATTTATAATTTCGTACTGCATATGAGAAAATATCACTGGACCAAGCCCAAAAACACCTAAAGTAATCTCTCTTGTTACAATTTTTGTTTATCTAATGTACAGACGGACAGTTGCGTCAACCAAACACGTTATTAACATTAATTACATGTCCCCCACCATCCCTCTTCTCTCTCTCTCTCTCTCTCTCTCTCTCTCTCTCTCTCTCTCTCTCTCTCTCTCTCTCTCTCTCTGTGTATATATATATACATTAGAGTTTAGACTGATGATGAATGCGAAAAACTCACCGCTAAGAAGAAAATGGAGCAAGAAGACTCTGTTTACTATTTAGCAGACTCCGACCTAGACCTCAGCTTCACCTCCGTAACCACCACCACCACCGACCGCACTCTCTCCGCCCGAAGCAGCTTAGCTCGCAGCAGCCTCACCCTCAGCTTCAACGAGTCTCGCCTCTCCGCCGCCTCTACTACACATTCCACGGCCGTCCCCAACGCCCACCACCGCCCCCACCGCCGCCATGACAATCCCAACTGGGCGGCAGTTAATGCTGCCACCACTTTGTCTTCCGATGGCGCTCTCCACCTCCGACACCTCAAGCTCCTTCGCCTCGTCGGAGCTGGCAACCTCGGCCGAGTCTTCCTCTGTCGCCTCCGCGACTACGACCACGCTAACTTCGCCCTCAAAGTTGTTGACCGCGATTCCTTAACTTCCAAGAAACTCTCCCATGTTCAGACCGAGGCGCAAATTCTTTCCTCTCTTGACCACCCTTTTCTCCCCACGCTCTACGCCCACTTAGAAGTGTCCCATTATACTTGTCTTCTGATGGATTATTGCCCGAATGGCGACCTCCATTCCTTACTCAGAAAGCAGCCCTCGAACCGGCTGCAGGTTCAGGCGGTCAGGTTCTTCGCAGCTGAAGTTCTCTTGGCTCTTGAATATTTACACGCGCAGGGCATTGTGTACCGTGATCTTAAACCAGAAAACATATTAATCCGTGAAGATGGTCACATTATGCTGTCTGATTTTGATTTGTGCTTTCATTCTGACATTTCGCCGAAACTGGAATATCGGACCCAGATTAAGGAGGGTTACACCGGGTACTCTTGTTTAGCCGGCGGCGACCAGCAACGGGAAGAACGTGTGACGGAATTCGTTGCCGAGCCAACGACGGCGCTTTCGAGATCATGCGTCGGCACTCACGAGTACTTGTCGCCGGAGTTAGTCAGTGGAAACGGTCACGGCAACGGAGTGGATTGGTGGGCATTCGGGGTCTTGATTTACGAGTTGTTGTACGGGACGACGCCGTTCAAGGGAGGTAGCAAGGAGTCCACCCTGCGCAATATAGCATCCACCAAAGGAGTGAGGTTCCCTGGGGCGGCGGAAGGGGGGAGAGAGGAGCCCGGGATGGCGGAGGCCAGGGACTTGATCGAGAAATTGTTGGTGAAGGACCCAAGGAGGAGGCTAGGATGCTCCAGGGGCGCGACGGATATGAAACGTCAACCGTTCTTCAACGGGATAAGATGGCCGTTGATTCGGACGTACCGGCCGCCGGAGGTTCGTGGGCTGGCAGTCAAACGAAGTAAGAGCAAGGCGCCGGCGGGTGGAGTTTCGTCCCCCATAAGGCGGCGTTGCTTTTGGAAGAGGCTGAGCCATTTGATGAGGATTAAAGGGTCTAAGTACAGCTTAAATTCAAATCATAATTATTATTCGTATGTTAATTACAGAGTTTAAGGGTTTTGGATTTTTGTAAAATTTGTGAAAATTTAGGCGGTCGGATAATACATCATCAATTTTGGTGAAGTTTCCATTGTCTGAGAGAGATATACATAATATACATGTAAATCCAGATAAAATATTCACAGTTTTATTGATTTTTCTTGATAATTCGTGAGATTATTGGCTACATCTCGGATCTTAATATGCATAGTTTAAGGAATCTACACATTCAAACAAATTCAAATCACATGTAGATATATGTAAAAATCGAAAAAGAAAAACTCATAAAAAAACTCTGAATAAATCTGTATCTAGCTAAGTTTGTCAAACTTTTCACAAGTTCGGCGACAAATTTCGCTTTTGTGTTGGACGGATTTTCCCTTTTTTTCTTTTTTTTCTTTTTTAAGTTTTGGAATTTTTTTGTCTAATTAGAGTGTGTTTGACTAATATTATTTAAAAGGTCTCGTAAACTCCTACATCCTGTAAGATATTTTTAGAGTTTATAAAATATTAGTAATAATATTTTTATAATTAATAGGATTAAAATTAAATTAACTTATTAAGATTTTTAAAATAAATTAGACATTCCTTACTTTTTTAAAAAGAACCTATAAATTTAAAGTATCTACCAGTAAATCCATAATTGATGCTCAAATTTTATAGCTTAACTACAAACTAACCATAATTGATGTAGATTCCTGTAACTAATTCTTATCATTACCAATCCATAAACATAATAATTTTCCTAATGATAATGATAGGACATTTGTTAAGTTCGCAACTAACATGCCTATGAATTGACTGTTAATAAATTTTGTTGCTTGATATTTTAAAAAATTATATTTGTCATAAAATAATTGTAGATACAATTTATAGCCATATCAATATTGTAGAATTTGGTACGTGACTCACCAATTTGATGTGAAATAAAAAGATGGTTTTGAAGATTAAATTCAAATAAATCTTTCTTAATGAACTCATCTTGATAAGGAGATGACAAATAGTACATAAACATGCCAAATTTAATGAAAGATTGAATGAGAAAATGAAGTTTAAAGTGGCCACTTAGAAAGACAATTTTATGGGCAAACTAAGGTTCAAACCAAGCTATTCCATATTGAAATCTTATTTCTAAGTGATAGATTGTATATAACTTGGGCGCCATGCAATGTGAGTGTGAGTATGGGTGTTGCCGAATTAACTTGTTTTAAATAAAATTTTAATTTTCAGTTCAAAAGTCACACCTTTACACAAATGGCACTTCATTGGTGTGCCTCTTCACTTTGGTCTATTAAGTTACTAGGTTAATTGCCCTTATTAAAGAGTGTCTTCACTCTTAGTCTTTTAGGTTGCTCAATTAATTGCTCTTTATTGAAAATTAATGCTACCTAATTAACGTCTCTTCTGGAGCCATGATAAGACCTATAAATAGTACTAGTTAGAACGGAGTACACTCATTCACAAGCATTTTAGTATAATTACAACACACATAATACATTACAGTGTTGTTAATAAAAAAGAGTCTTGAGTCAATAGGTTCAATGTTATAGCCAATTGGAGTGCGCCTTTGGCTATGCAATAACCGTTGTATTTTGGGAGGCTAGTTGTTGGAGTCCTTCAAGCACCAGTTTGGGTGACGAATAAAGCCTTAAAGAAGATGTGATTCCACTTACCTCGATTCTACCTTTACATATTCTGGTTCAATTGCAACAAATAAGATCCCCTTATTTCTATATCAATCAAATTTTATGATTTCTGCTAATGATCTCAATTTGTTTGCCACTGTTTGTTATATGTTATTTTATTTTTCATGAATTAATGTTCTTGTTATTTTAGCTTATATTCAGCTTGCACCAATACAAACATTCACTTTATACTCCTTATTTTGCAAACTTATTTCGTAATGGATATCTAATTTTATGGTATAGAACATCGTTAGACTTTACATGCATGAAGAGAAAATGTTGTAATTCAGTAAAATTTAATTTGCACTATACCCTTGACAGAAATTTTTAATAAATAATTGAGATAAAAATAGGAAAAAGTTCTGAGCATATTATTCATGAACAATGAATGGCTTAAGTTTGCTTCCACAACAACTGTAACATACAATTAACTCAAAAATAATATGCAATGTGACAGTTGAAATGAATATATGGGATATACGGAAAGGCTTATGATATATTTATTATATTTTAATGGTTCTTTGTATTCTTAATTAATATAATTTTAACATTTATATTATGACTAAAACCTGTTTGAACATATGGCAGCATGTGGAAGCAACATGGGATCCTCATCTTAGGGGCAGTGCCGAAAGGGTTTGACTTTTAATCAGAACCACTTATTTAATTGTTGATTGAGGTATTGATGCATTCTGATTGGCTTCCCACCAAATTTCAGTAGTTCTCACTGCAAACTCCATCTTCCTGTGCTAAATTTAAACCCCAACCCCCACCCTTAAAAAAAATAGAAAAAAAAAAGAAAAAGAAAGAAAGAAAAAGAAAAAAGAAAAAGCACGACAGACAGTTCTTACCCACAGCTCACATAGTACAGAGCATATAAAAAATCAAATGATTCCACAAGTTCCAAAATTAATTTTCTATCTTGCTATTTAATTAGATCGATCAGTATGGTCAGATTATTACACCCACCAAAAACTCTACTTGAAATTAAATTTAATTCAAGTGGTTCAGTCGATATTCAAAATTTTTATTTAGTTGATTCTTATACTCTATGATCATTGTACTTGTTATAATTAAGCCATGTTGTCAACTTTTTCGTCTATGGCTGCTTCTTTATGATATCAAGAAGTTGTTTTTATTTAACTTACTTTAATAAATAAGAGTATGATTTAACTTTGATCATTATAAACTAATATCAAAATTGAATTATAGATAAGTAGATCTGATTTTAATAATTAGAACTGTGTCAATTTCAATGATTTTCAGAATGATCGGTCAGATTTGTAATTATAGTTCCTACTATATAATACTTATTTAACCATCGATTTGCACCTAACTCTACCCAAACTTTTTTTATTCACCCAATATTCTTTGATCTTTTGCCTGACTATTGTTGAGCAATTTAATTTTAGTATGAAACGAACCTTTCTAAAAGATAATTTTAATGCAGCCAATTTTCCCAAGGTGCATAAATGAAAAACCTACAAACTTCTTGTGTCTAGAAGTATGCTATTCCCTTTTTGGTCGTCTAGAGATGGAAACCACCCACAATCAGTTCGAATGCTCTATTTATATTCATATTTCATTTCTTATTCCATTTAAAAACAACTGCACAAGACAGTTCCAAATGTTTGAAGGCATATAGGCTGATGTTTGTTCTTAGTGGCTATATTCCAAAACAAGGTAAGATAGATTTCAAGCAAGCAAAATAATATGGTGCATGCCCTGAGCTTTGCCTTTAAACTTCATGATACATGTATGGGAACTAAAAGCTTAACCCTGAAGACTGCAGTTTCCAGAAATTGACAAAAAGTTTCAGCTTCACTGGGAACAGTCAAAGATCAATGACAGAATCAAAAATCTAAGTACTTATTTGCAGGATGGATGGAACAACTGTACAGCAAAATGTAACTAGAAACATTGGTATTAAATGGAGAAGTAATTAATGATTCACTTATTAGTAGCAATGAATCAGACGCTAGTAATCCAGCTTACATTTTAACATCAGACTGGCAGCCTCCTAACGACAGATGTAGATTGAGCAGAATATAACCTTTCTGAGAGCCCCTTCTTTGGTGTGGAAGCCAATTACTCCATACAACCTGGAAATTATGTGATCAAGACATGAAGAATATCATTGGCTTCGACTCAAATTCCTATGACAAATGATGAATTTATCGATATGAACAGTTAACATATATGTTAAGGTTGTAATAGTGACACTATCGTCTTTTTGAGTTTTCAGACTGCACGACTCGGTTTTTTATAAGTTCTCTCTTCTTACTGAATGTGAAAGCACCAAAAACAAAGTAACACAAAGTCACCCAGTAAACTCATGCAAGAACTATATATAAGGTACCTTAGCAGTAATCCTCTCCATCTAAAGGCGTTTCGGATGTTGGAGACGGTAGTGAATTGGTGACTCCTTCTCTGGCATCAATCAGCATTGCGATGACTTCTCGCATGGTGGGCCGGTTGAGGGGGGATGCGCTGGTACAGAACAATGCAATTTTAAGAACTAACGACATCTCCTCTATTGTCCTTTTGGCGCTAAGATCTATACGTTGGTCAAATATGTGAGACGCTGTATCTAGTTTTTGGATTGATCTCCTCACCCATGTTACCAGGTCACCTCCTTGCTCTAGGGGTTGAACCGGAGACTTTCCCGTGATTAGTTCTAGTAGAACTACTCCAAAACTATAGATATCACATTTCTCCGTCACCTTCATTGTGTAAGCATATTCTGAAACAAAGAGAAACAAATTTAGATACAACATCGGCATACCATATATAGTATTAGAGAAAAATCATAGTATAAGAGGGCGTTTGCAAGAGCTTTCAGTCTTGGAGAAATAAAAGTTGTAGAAGAAGTCGTAGCAAAAATTGAGAATGTTTGAAAATATTAGTTAACAGTACAAAAAGCTTTTAGTTTTCAACTTTTTTTCCGCAAAACTTTAGATAACTAAAAGCAGAAGTATCACTTTCAAACATTTCAAAACATAAAAAAGTAGATAATAGCTAAGAAGCATATTTTTTGACATTATTGCAAACACTCTCTTATTATGATATAAATGAAAGCACAAGCCGCAAGATGCTTGTCTGGAGGCAAATATTTAGAAGTTTTGGACAAAAGAGAACTGAAACACTTGATTGATCAGATTGCTAAAAACAGTCAAAGAGAGCTTTCGAAACAAATTCTTACCGGGAGCAATGTATCCATATGAACCAGCAACAGCAGACATGGATTTAGAGAAGGGGAAGTCCATCAATTTCGCCAAGCCGAAATCTCCAACATGAGCCTCAAAGTATTCATCCAGCAAGATATTGTTTGATTTTATGTCACGATGTATAATTTGAGGCTTACAGTCGTAGTGGAGATAGCATAACCCCTCTGCAGCTCCAAGAGCAATTCTGTAACGTGCATCCCACTCCAGCATACCTGCTGTATCATTCCCGTGGAGTACTTCCCCAAGGCTTCCATTCGCCATGTACTCATATAAGATAAGATTGCTGTCCTGGTGGTAACAGAAGCCGTATAGTTTGACAATATTTTTGTGCCTAATCGTCCCCAGAGTTGATATTTCAGCACGAAAACTGTTGTCAGCACTAGCTCCTTCTCCATGGGACTTCAACTTTTTAACTGCAATCACCTCACCATCAGCCATTACTGCCTTGTAGACAACCCCACAGGCTCCCTTTCCGACAATAGCCGTTTCTGAAAAGTTCCCGGTAGCTTCCACAAGATCCTGATAGCTGAAACCTTCTTTGGGAAAGTAATAGCTATCTAATTCATCGGTTTTCAGTTGGTCTTCAAGCGAAGCAAAAGAAGGTTTCTGGCGCCTCATAATCCAGCAAACTGCCACAATGAAAGTTAAGGATATCATTCCGATACAGAGTGAAACAATGCTGACTATTTTTTCTTTTGCAGAGCCTTCCTTCAACCAGCTTGGATTAGGAGGAAAAGATGGGCTTGGAAGTAAATGGCAATGATTTGAACTTAATACACACAGTCCATTGTTTCCACCAAAATTACTAGCATCCATCTTCTGGAACATCGGCGTATTTGGCACCGCTCCCACTAGATTATTATTAGAAAGGTTGCATTCCATGAGGCTCCTCAACCCTCCTATGGAACTAGGAATTTCACCACTCAACTGATTATCATTCAAGTAAAGTGATTCAAGCATCTGCAGGTTCCCAAGACTGCTAGGGATCAAGCCGGTGAGATTATTATGACTTATATTGAGGGCAATCTGTAGGGCAGTAAGTTGGCCTAGCTCAACAGGGATATTTCCGGACAAGAAGTTTCCTCCCATTTGCAGTTCAGTCAATCGAACTAGACCACCTAAGGTTCCTGGTATTGGTCCAGTGAATCTATTATCAGATATCTTCAGCAATTCCAGTTTCACTAGCATTCCAAGTTTGTTTGGAATAGAGCCAGTAAACCAGTTGCTGCTAAGATCAAGTCTTTCAAGCTTTACACAATTTCCCAACTCCTGAGGAATACTGCCAAATAGCCGGTTGGAGGAGACGTTGAATGCAGCAAGCTTGACAAGTTTCCCCATCTCAGGAGGAATGTGCCCAATGAAATGGTTATGTGACAGAAGAAGTCTCTCTATATTCCTAAAATTTTCCACTTCTGAAGGTATAAGCCCAGAGAATCGGTTTTGATAGAGCTCAAGTGCTGAAAGGTTTTGAAGTTTCGTATACTCAACAGAAAGGCTTCCAGTAAGCAAGTTGTCTCCCAACATTAGCTGCTCAAGTGATTTGCAAGTTTTTAGGCCATGGGGAATGTTTCCAGACAACTTGTTTGACCCAAGGCTAAGAAAATTCAATGTCTGAAATTTGCATATATGTGCAGGTATGTGGCCTACAAGATTATTCTTGGAAATGTCAAGGATCGATAGGTTGCTTCTATCTCCAAGAAACGGTGGAATAATGCCACTCAGATGATTGTTGAAAAGCTGAAGGTCCTTCAGGTATGTGAGGTTTTGGAACTCTAATGGAATCGAACCTGTTAAGTTATTTATCGACAAATCTAGTTTTCTCAAGTGGATCAACTGCCCAAGCTCATTAGGAATGTTACCTTGGAGGTGGTTTTCGAAAAGATATAGCAATTGAAGATTAGAAATTCGACCCAAATCTTTTGGGATGAAGCCCGTCAAACGATTTTCAGAAAGATCAATCTCAACTGCATTCAAACAATTGGCTAACTCAACTGGAATGGTTCCATTCAACTGATTTGTGTAAAAATACAGCTTTTTCAGCTGAGCCAGCTTTCCAATTTCTTTAGGAATAGCTCCTGTGAATTTATTCCCATTCAAGGCTAGCAACTCCAAACTAGTAAAGTTACCTATCTGAGGAGGAATTTCACCAGAAAACAGATTATTCCAAAGAATCAAGTTTGTGAGATTCTTAAGCTTTTGCAACTCAAAAGGGAAAGGACCCTCTAGCCTATTTTCTGCCAAGCCTAACACCACCAAACTCTCACATTCACTAATTTCAATTGGAAGAGGACCTGATAAGCAATTCCTACCGGCCCTTATAATCCTGAGGCTCTTCAATTTGCCAATGGATGATGGTATCTCTCCCGTTAGATTGTTACTATATATCACAAGCTCCTCAAGTGAAATCAAGTTTCCAATCTCATCAGGGATTTCTCCGAACAAATAATTCTCACACAGATAGAGCTCTTTGAGCGATGTAATATTGCAGAGTTGGGTTGGAAATTGGCTAAGGAACCTATTCGTGCAGAGGTCTAAAACCGATAGATTTTGGAAACAATTGAAATCATGAGGAATGGGACCAGAAATGAAGTTTTGTGAGATATTCATCTCCATCAAGTAAGGGAGCCTACAAATGCTTGAAGATAAACTACCGGACAAATTGAGGCCACTAAGGTGTACAGAGACTACCTTATAGTCAGGGCCACACGTTATACCGGTCCAATTGCAAGGATTAGAATCCAAAGAATTCCAGTTTTGGAGAGTAAGATAAGGGTCAGTAAGAGACTTCTTGAACTCCAGAAGAATAGTTCCCTCTTCATTTAATGATTGAACCAAAACAAGTATGCAACCAAACAGTATAGTCAAATGCAAATTCTTTTGGCCTCCCATTACTAATACAGCAAAAGTATAGCAAACTCAATCACAAAGAAAGAAAATCAGTTGTCAAGAAACAAAAGGGCCCCAACGAAAGATCAAACTATAGCTGAATCAAAAGTTTTCTGTTATGGGAGGACAAAACAACATTTAGGGGGAAAGATAAATGGAAAACATCATAAACTAGCTATTAAGATTACTTACAGATAGAGGGGCATTCAATCAACACATATCTGCAGCAGCTAAAATAGTTGCAGAAAAATTCATGGCCAGAATAGCAGCCTACATTGCTTCAAGACTAATCAGTGAAAAACTAAGTAACAAATGAAAAGCAACAATTGATGACCCTATTAAGTTATAAACTATCATGGCAAGCAGAGGAAGATCATTAAGCTGAATCAAAGAAATGGGCTTTGAGCTTTGAGCCAATCAAAAAATTCAAGAAAGTGGAAACTAAATAACCGGGTAAATAAAGAGCAATAAAAGTGCTAAAAAGAGATGAGGGTTGTAGAGAAAAACTCTCCCTGTCTCTCTGGGTGGGGGGTTGGGGCTAATCTATAAAAAGACGGAAGTAAACAAAGAGAAACAAAAGAAAGAGTGACAGATTGACAAGGCAAGAAGCAGGACAAGAACCATGAAGGTCACAATCCAAAGGAGGAGGGAATTAAAGGGTCAACCATAAAACTTTTAAAAGTAGTGATCCGAATGAATGTGCTGCATGTGACCCTTTGAGTGCTGAATTCTGGAGCTCCACAAAAACACATCTTTTCTTTTGCCTGTTTCTCCTCCTCCTTTTTCTTGTTCTTTGGATCATCATTTCTTTCTCTCTATTATTGGTTGAAAATTGGGGAAAATATCTGTTGCTTTATACTATGTACATGTATGTGCTCTCAACTGGTGGAGGCAGAGACAAGGATGGGACGTGGGAATACTAGGATTACAATCTTTTCCCATTGTTTTCTGGGCCTGAAAATATGGCATGAAAATTTTGACAAAGATGATATGTGCAGCTTATTTTTTTTTATTTGATTCTATTTTTTCCTCCTGTTGGGCTCTTCTATTTTGTTGTTTTCTTTGCATTTTTTCTTGTTGGTGATGGAATGAAAATTGGTCTAAAATTGTCATGATTTGCATGAAGACTATAAGTAGGTGGATCCCCATAGTGGATGACTGAATTGGAGCTTATCTTTCATGGCATCTTGCCAACTTTTGATGACTTTGGGTTTTGGTTTGGCAACCTTGGAAAATGCTGTAGCACTAGTAAAGTTCTATCTGGAGAAATCTAATGGGTGGAAGTGACTGGTTTTCTTTCCCTCTTTTTATCTACTCTCTCTTTTTTTTGGCTTTTTCTTTTTTAATTGTGATTTTAGAACATCATTTATTGTACATAAACGTGTATGAAGAACATTTATAATAGATAATATCTCTTTAAGAATAAAATCAAACATACTTCAAATTCTTTACACATTTCTCCACACTACATTTTAACAGCTCAAAGGCATGATCCCTCTGTCTCCCAGAATGGAAAGAGTGATCTCTTAGCTTGTGGTCTGTGAAGAAACACCGTTAGGTGCTTCCATTTGATTTTTTCATTGAGGGTGAATGTAAAGCTTAAGACATAGCTGTTCATATATTGATAAACGATATATAGATTCTTGAGAGAAGAAAAGTCGTAATGATTTCTTACGAACCGTCTGAATAGATTTCAATCTGAATCACCCTATTTATCCTTTTCAAAAAAATATTTAATTTTTTCTGGATATTTTCCCTAAAACGCTTCTCAAAATATTCTCCCAAGACACTCAAGTACAAATTGAACATTGACTAAACTCTATCTTTTCTTATTTTATATACACATGTGATTAATTACTTCATTCAAATTCCAATGCGTGAACATGTAAAGGTTAAATAAATACAAATAAATTTATTGTTATTACTTTTATAAATTTATTATTATCCCAAATTGTTTTGAATTTGACTTCTTAAATTTGGTTTTGAATTTGAATTCCCTTTGGATAATTGATAAAAATGTCATACACTTGGGGTCCAAAATGTAAAATGAATTAAGAGCCTTTTTGTCTAACAAATCTCGGGTCTTGAATAGTACATGGGTAATTGAAGATTTTGAAAATTTAGAAGACTATTTGGTGTAGGATCTGTATTTCATAAGTGCAAATTATATTTAAACCTATTTAATATCTCATATTGTTGGAAAATTGCATAAAAATGAGATTGGTTGATCAATATAAATTTGTATAGTAAAAATTTTCGGATTACTATTCGAGTTAGGCTTCGCCAACAAGCCTATAGCTATAAATCAATTTCAAATACTCTTTTTATTTTAAAAGAATTTCATCACTATATTGACTGTGGACGAATTTAATTCGCAGTTCGCTTTATTGGATTGGTATCAAGATTACCTCAAAATTTATCAATGATTTAAGAAGAATGTAGAGAAAAATGAACTTAGAGAGTAAATGGGAGAGTATTGCATTTATTCTTTTGAAGAAGGATTGCACATTCCGTTCAACTCTAAAAGGGTAAAGAGCCTCATGTCTTCTCAGAAGAGTTCATATAAAGAAATTTTTCTATACAAGAAAAACTCTTAAACCAATAAAGAGTATAATTTCAACAAAATTGGAATTAAAATCCATTGAATTTAAATAGAGCACAATTCAACCTAATTTGGAATTATAACCCATTAAATATAGCTGTTTTTCATTTCAAATAATCTATTCCAATTTATATTTCATTATTTATTCCCTGTATGGATATATAACATGTACATTAAATATATTTTTATAAAAATAATTGATTGATAATCATATACACTTAGCATATATACAACATATTGGAATAGAAGATGAAACACGAAATGAAATAGAGAATCAATGATAATACTTTTTGGATCATAAATAAAGAGAAATCCGATCCAATCAAACTCTCATTGCTTTAAATTTGAATATTAATGTATAAATAGGGTACAAAGGAAAGTCAAATTGTTAGAATCTTTGGCCAACTTCCACTAATATGAGAATATACACCAATCTATGATTACATATAATGTATCTACTTATGCGAGTCCCCGGGCCGACGTACAGACACTCAGTACATTTACTTATTTTATGCAGTTATTCATATGTATAAATGCATGAAGTTAGTTATGATGGTTTGTAATTTTGGTGAGCTTATTTAAGACAAACTTGTGTTCACTATAAATTAATGAATGCAATAATTTATAAATTTGAGTTGTTGAACTTTTTATCATTTTATTAATTAAAATTTTTTTAGTTCAAGCTGCAACAACTCATAGCTCATGTGCTGCTATTTTGGCTCAAAGCTAAAAGCATCAATTTAGATTGCTTTATCACCTTCTCAAATCAAAGACAATTGATTCAAAAAGCTATTTCACGACGCACAAAGCTCATATAGCCTACATGTCCAAGTGAAAGCTTTGAGAGAAGTAGGAATGTTCCACTTTATATGAGTTGAATGAGTTACGAGCTCCCACGTCTTAATAGCATCTGGTTTCGCAATGTTTCCTCTTTTTGTTAGTTCATAAGTTATTAAAAGTGAACTCTGCAGTTACCAAGAGTTGCTGCCTTTGCAGTTCATTCAAGTCAACCAATGTTGGAATCCTTATTTATGAAAGTGGGCTATTTAAAACATTAAGAAAAAAGGGTGGAATAGTTATCTTTTCAATCCATCGAGACCCTATCAATTTTAATAGAGCTGAAATCAAATTCAACAACTTAAGCTCATCTTGAGTTAGCTAAATGACACTACAAGAGCAAAATAAGTTATTGACAAAATAATGAGTGGTAATACAAAAGTTGTCCTTAATTACATATATTATGTCTCGCCCTGAGCCCGCAAACCCATTGAGCATGAGAATTTCCTTTAAACCCACGGAGTGCATTCCAAAATTGGATTATAATCAACTTATTTAAAAGGAATATCTAATTAATGCACATGAATTATTTAGCCAAAGCTTATATACTAGTCACTCCTTTCAATATTTAGTTCATGTGGGATGGGGTATCACATATTATGTGACAAAAGATTTTGTTTTATCACTTTAATGATTTCTACAAATTAAATAATGATAAAAATAATATTTAAGAATTGTCATTATTGACAATCAGTGACACACTTATGATGAAAATTTTGTCATTGTCACCATAGAAATATCGCTAATTATTAATTGTGATAACTTATAACATTAATTTTTGTTACTAATAAGTTATATTATGACAACATAAATTATTGTCACTTAAAAAATATTACTAGTGACAAAAAGCTATTGTCACTTAATATATATCATGAGTGATAATTTTTACATTATCACTTATTATTTTATTATTAATATAACAATTTTTTTTTAGAGCGGCTTGTCTTGTCAAGCAAATCGGACTACAAATATTTGGCCACTCGATAGGGGCGGGTTAAATTTAAGTGCCATGCGGACATTTAAGAACTTGATTCAAATAGAATTTGAACTCTTCATTGTATAGAACTCAAATTCACTTTGAGTTTTTGTTTTTATATTATGTTCATTTATTTCTTCAACAATTATAATTTAATTTACACATTAGGAGATAATTGTTGGATCCTACCTACCCCACGCTCCTAATTGTATTTTTTTTTTTTTTTTTTTGGGTTGGGGAAGGTAGGGGTCTCTCCAGCCCTAACCATATTTTATTAGTACAAATATTGTTATAATAAGAACAACAATAATAACAACAACACCAACAACAAATTAAATATTTACTAAAAATAAATTGTACAAAATTAATTTCATAACTATAACTATAAAATATAGCTATGAATTTTCATAGCAAATATAATTATTTTTAATTATAATCCATAAAAACTATAACAAATTCATCTAAAATGTAATTGCTTTTAGTTATAATCCATAAAGACTATTAATTATTAATCGTATTATTGTATTTTCGGAGCATAAAAAATTAATTATGTATTATTCGTCTGAAAATTAATATATTATATATAAAAGAATGGACATTAACTACAAAATAGTAAAAGCGACAGTTAATTACAAAAACAGTAGCTTCGAATTTGGATAGAATAATTTTGTACCCAAAACACTATGAAGTTTTCCTATCAGCTATGAATTGCCAATAAATAATGTCCCAATTTTTTGTAGTATAATAACAATAGCAGCAGCAGTAATAGTAGTAATAATAAAAACAATAATACGACGCAAAAGGGACTCGGATGCATTAATAAATAGACGCAAGTTCCTCTAAAGTTCGGCCAATTAGTGATTAAAAATTATTACTAATACTATAAGCAAAATACTTTTAATTAATTTATGGTGGTGGTGTCAACTCACGGATTATTCTACAGTGGAACGTGTCACATCGATCAACTCATCGATTATTTTACAGCACAACGAATGCAAATTAAAAGTACTGTAACTTTTACTGTTTTACCTAATGAGGATCTGAATAAAAAATATGAAATAAACTCAGCCGGCTACAAAAGCACATCGGCACAACCCAATTGATTAATTAATTCCACCACCACAAATCTTGTGAAAAAGAGAAAATAACAGTAATTTCTTTCTTACACGAAATTATTACTTGTTTGTGAAGAAACTTTCCCATTTCGATCTCTACCAATAATGACCAATCATGCATGTAAATAAAATAATTAAAATTAATCTCAACAGAATCCCACATTTTAACCATTAATTAATAATCACCACACCCTAAAAATTAGTGTAAATAGTGCGTGTGTTTCTGTTCCAGTTATGTGGTGCTTCTAATTCTCTCTCATTCTCAATCAATTACTCTTTGCTTTTCCCTATTGCTTCCTGTTTGCTCATGTGCTTATATGCAGAGCACCAGGGCTTAATAATTTAAGGTCGAATTAATTATTTGCTTCTGATCGATGGGGATCGAGCAGATCAAGACTTTTGAAACTTGAAAATACAGTTAGGTGTTAGGGCCATCGGCCAACGTAGAATAAATATTTTCCAGCATTCAAAACAAGAATGGTATAATTGGTATACAAAAATGAAATAGGATTGAGGTGAGCATTCTCAAATTTATTCATAAACTCTTGCTTGGTATAATTTAAGAATGAGAATTCTTATTCCCGTAGAAATCCCAATTTTCAAAAGTATGGGTTTAGAGTCATCCATTCCCTTCTCTATAGGTTTTAGCCACTCCCAATCTATTGAAAATGGACTTAATGTTGTATTTGACGAAATTATCCTCTAATATTTAATAAAAAAATTTTAAATCATCACAAAAACCCTCATGTATATTTTTTTCATGGTATCTTCTTCTCCATAGAGATTTCTCCTATAATCTTCAAACTCTAGCAAAAGAAATCTTCTTATAGAGATTTCTCCTATAATTTTCAAACTCGAATTAGAAAAATAAATTAATCAAGTATTGCATCTTTTTTATTTTTACCCAGAAAAAATTAATTTTCTTCTCAAAATATAAATAAATCATAATCTTTGTCATATATTATTATTATTATTATTATTATTATTATTATTATTATTATTATTATTATTATTATTATTATAGTAGTAGTAGTAGTAGTAGTAGTAGTAGTAGTAGTAGTAGTAGTAGTAGTAGTAAAAAGGCATAGAATTATAAGATATAAACAATTTATCAATAAAATATTTTATTTTAAGAATTTTATACAAACAAATAATTTGGGGTTTGTAGGCCAATTAGTATTATATGAGTTTTAAATGTTAACATAGTTGACAGGGGGGTAATAAGACCTTTTTTTTATTATATGAGGTCGTAGTGTATACTAACAACGTTGCCATGGGGCTGATATGGCCCTTTTTTTTTTCATGAAAGGAAAAATGTGCTTACAATTTGATTAATGGAGTACATTTTTTGTTTAGGGACTAATAGGACTTATTGATTTACTTGATTGCATGTCACATGGATTATCCATATATTAAACTTTGAAATGTGGGTAGGGAGTTGCTTTCTGAGCAATCCCAACTTGCAATATAGTGGTGGCAAGAGAAATGTTTTCAAAGACATTCTTATAGACACACACATCCTAGAGCTGCTTTATAACATGTATGCATGGTCTGGGGGTGTGCGGCATCTGTTGTTTTTTATTTCAGAGTTCATCGATACTCTCTTGAGAATAGGTTAAGGCAAGTGCTAAAGGAGCATACTCTTGCTAAAATTATGTGGGATTATAGTAGGGTGGATTAGGTTTGCCCCATATATGCTGAGGATGTAGGCAGCCCTCTACTTGTGATAGATATACGAGGGAATATCCTAGTCAATGACTACTCAAAGAGTTAAGAAGGTGTTTAGGAGATGATTAATCAAATAACATTTCACGTTAATTATAAGGATAATCCTCAATATAAAGGGCTGAAGAACATGTGCATGATCCTCATGTTACGAATGTTGATCATGGTCAAGTAGAGCCATATGGTATGAATACTGATATTAAGCCAAATGATATGAACGCAAATGTTCATTGTGTTTAGGATGTTCCAACTGGTGATGGGTAAGATTGTAAATGGATATTCGAAAATTCGTTTACCGTTCACATTCGAATCCGTTTATAGAGTTATTATCCATATCCGTTAAAACGGATATTATCTATATCCGATTAGAAGACATCCGACTGTAAATGAATACGAATATGTTAAATACATATTTGATCCGTTTAATATCTCTTCCGAATACATATCCGTTGGATATATCCGTTTATATATTCAATTATCTATAATTTAATTAAATTCATTATTCGTATTCGATAAATAATATTTAAAAAATTAATATATATAATAAATTATATTTTTTATGTATTTTAATATATAAATAATATTTAAAAAATTAACATATATAATATACTATTATACATAATAAATTATTTTTATTTTTTTAATATGAAATTTCAAAATCTATATATAAATGAATATTTTTATAAATTAGTGATTAAAGAATTAATAAAAAAAATAGACGGTAATTATGATAATTGAATAATATTAAATCAAAAAATTTTGAAAAATCTATATATAAATAATAAAATTAATCAATATAAAATTATTGTTGCTTTACTTTTTAATTAATTTGTATTGGTGTCATTTTATTAATATTAATTAATCATAAAGTGAATCAATAATTATAAAAACAAATTAACTAAATCAATAATAAGTAACATTTTAATTTTAAAATAAAATCGTAAAATACTAAAATTATGAACTAGCTAAGGGGACATTAAAATTTAAGAGAGTGTCTAGGTAAGCTTATAAGCTTCTTAAAACATATTATAAGATATTTGAGATCTTATAAGATATCAAAAAGTATTTAGCAATTTTTTTTTAAAAAGAACTCATAAGCTTTTAAAATAAAATGTTAAAAGTTTATAATCTCTTTTTATAAAAGTTAGGAATTCCTAACTTATTTTTAGGACATTAAAAAACTTTCTTAATTTTAAGCATATTAATTATAAAATTGCCATTATTAATACCTTATAGGCTCCAAAGTTTTATTTTATCTAAACACTTTAAGAACTAATTTTTAAAAAAAGATCTAGCGACTTATAAGCTCTGAAAATATCTTATAAGATGTAGGAACTTATAAGACCTTTTAAATAAGTTTAGCCAAA
>JACGDI010005482.1:364945-386460 GCA_014898725.1 Jacaranda copaia | reverse complement strand
CAATTTTAGTTAGTTGTGCAATATTAAAGATCAAAATTGTATTTAGAGAATATAAGTGTAAATTAAATATTTTAATAGATATTCCATCACCCTCGTATAACAAAATAGGAGGAGAAAGCAAGGGTCAAGGGAAGACAATCAGGTGGAGTGTCAGCCCCTCCACAAGTTTCTGGATAGCCTAAGATTTAATTTATTCTACGTCATAAATAGGTGCCAAGCATGTTAAATAAAAAACAAAAAGAGATAGAGATGAAAATGTAGAGTAGATATATCTCTTATGATTGTTGGCCTCCTGTTATAGCACAGAACCTGTTGAATTTTTTTTAAAGAAAATATGTAGTTATGGATAGCATACCATTTCTTTTCCCTTTTTCAAAAGGAGGATCTTAACTGTATAAAGTTAGATATTAAGCGAGAGATAGACATAAAAAATTATTAGTTAATGTTGAATTATTTCCATAAAAAAAATGAAATCTTTTATGGGTTTGGACATGTGAATTTGAATATTAATTGAATCATTCTAGCTCCTATATTTTCCATATACGTCCAAATCTGATGTGAGTTCTCTTATCCAACCCAGCTGATGATGGGATCAACTGTGAAAATTCCAGTAAAATGATATTACATTAGACCCATGGATAGCTAGATTGCAACAGGGATTATGGACAGGTGCAATAATCCGTAATTAAATTAATTGAGCATAAATATTTAAAAATAAATATAAGTTGTCTAAAGTGAGCATTTGTGTGGAAAAGGAGGGGGGGATGAGGGTGGTGATGAGTGGATTCCCAGGGTTAGGATTGCATCGGCAGAGAAGGAAATCAATTTTGAGTACAAAGAAAAGGATTTGCCTACGCCAACTTGTGCTGGAAATGAATCCAGTTCACAAGAAAATCCCAGTACTTTTGACTTACAATGGGAGACCAATATGTTAGTCTCTCTGAATGTAGTCCAATATATTTGAAAGGACAATAATTTTCCACTAGTCCTTCCCACTGATCCTTACGAGAGAGATCTAGTTAGCTTCTTGGTGATTTCATTGACAAGAAAAGAAGCACCCCCCCTCCCCTCCCCTCCCATCTCTATCTCTACCTATCCATCCATATGTGGTTACCGAAATATCTCTATATGTATGTTCCAAAATATCTCTTCATGTGAGGATTAGGTCGAGTTGACCTTCGAAATCTGTATCCGATTTGATTTTGAAGTCACATTAAGGGTTAAGGTCAGGAGGGATATGCCCAAATGAATATTCTTCCATGCTCAAATTAGTGTTTGTAGGAAAAAGAGGGAACTAACGGCCCGTTTGGTTTCATTTTCTGGAGCTATTTTCATTTTCTAGTGAAAGTACATAATAAACAGTTGGTTAGAAAAAGTGTTTTTGAAAATGAGTTGTGTTTGAATGTGTTGTTTAAAAATGTTAGTTTATATAATGAGATGTATTTGGATGTAGGGTGTTTTTTGTATTATAAGTTGCGTAGTTTTTGAATTTGATTGATAATGTGATGTGCAATTGTTTGAAAAAATGATATTATAATTTGAATTTATAATATTTTTATGATGAATGTTGTTTGATAAGTATTGAGAATGTAAAAAGTAGAGATATAAGTAATAATTGGAGTTGAAAAATGTATGAAAATGGAGAGATAATGTAAAAAGTAATGATTTGATAATGAAACTGTATAAGAAAATTGTGTATAAGTTGATAGTTTTCTATTTTTATTTTGAGGAGAAAATGAAAATGAGGTTTGAAAATGAAAACAAACGGGCTAAGAATTTGGAAGAATATTGAGGGCAACGAAAGTTAAAATGAATACACACATGTAAATAATTAAAATTGTGTATTTATACTTTATAGGTGGTTCCCACATGACTACTTCTCATATCCAACCCTGGTGAATTTGAACCATTGAAACATATTTTTGCTCCATTAGACGAGATCTTCTATATCACAAGCTAGTTCAGATCAAATTGGCTCAAATAAAAGGAATACAGGCCTTGAGCGCATAAGATAATATTCAACTTTTTTAAACATATTTTTGAATTAGCGACATCAATACACACATATATCACACATACACACACATTTTAGAGAAGAAAAGAAGACAACAGTAATTGACATTTGTTATTGTACCTTTACCCCTGCAAGCTAAAAACGCAACATTTTGTGGCCATGAAAGAAGTATGTTTTGTTCCTTTATGTGATACTTGTGTCAAGTAAGTGTATATCTTGACGAGTGCGACAGCCAGCTCTCAGAAAATTCAAATACACATATTTTACATTCATACATACAAATGTATATTTTTATTTTTACATTACAAATACATGTCAAGTGTAAATAATTTATATTCAAACATTTATTTAAAAAAAAAACTTTATAAACTTGAAATTTATCTATTAAGATGGTATTAAAAAAATTTATAGATGATAAAGCGTCATCCAATATAAACGAGTTGAACTTATCAATCTTATATGATGTTGAATAAAAAGGGATCATTCAAGACTAGTTTTTCTAGTTTATCGGTTGGAACTTATTCTGGTAGGTAAAATATTCAATATTGAAGAATCCATGGACCAAGACTAATTGTTGCAAGAGGCTTTGATGGCATTCTTCCAAGTAAAGAAAATGCTTCCAGTTGAATTTGAATAAAAATTATACTGAAGACGTTTGCATTTTTTTTTTCCTAAATCATGGAGGGCTTCCAAAATTGACTGATGCAATATACTTTGGTCAGAAAAATAACCTCCTTCGGATTTCTTTGACCAGTGGAAAAGTGAGAGAGTGCTAGAAGCTTCTCAAGATTTTACCGTTCTCATACCTTAAAAGCTTTTTGTTAACAATTTCATCAAAATTAAATCCCAAAAGTAAGTACTTTTAATCAAGAACTCAGAAGCCAAAGAGGGGCGTGGGTGTTGAAGCCGCTTATACCTAGGTGGGGATTACGCATTAACCCCACCAGTTTTTTGATATTATTGATATTATATATATTTGATTTGGGGAGCAAGATTCCAGGTCTTTCTTCTCAAGAATAGAAATAATACTTGGAATAAAACACAAGTGTGACTTGACCAAAACCCATGTAAAATACTGACCTAATTGTCATGAAGAAAGCAATTATTCTACTTCTCTGCTAACATCTGGCTTCTAGAAGATCATATTTTTGAATTTGCAAGAATCATAGACCTCTAAAGACCATTTCTTATTGGTCCGCTTCAGGAGAATAACCCCATCCCCACTTCAATAATTTTCTTATAAATACTTGGCCCAATTGGATACCCCGTTAATTTTCATACCTAACAGAAATTATCCATCTCAAATATAGATCCCAAGAACTTGTCCCATGTCTAGCTCAATCAAGAAAATGGCTGAAAAACTGACTTTGTTAAGTTTCTGGCCAAGCATGTTTTGTGCCAGGGTCAGAATTGCATTGGAAGAGAAGGGACTCAGTTATGAGTACAGAGAGGAGGATTTGCCAAACAAGAGTCCACTGCTCCTGGAAATGAACCCAATCCACAAGAAAATCCCAATTCTGATTCACAATGGGAGACCTGTTTGTGAGTCTCTTATTACAGTTGAATATATTGATGAGGTCTGGAGGGATAGAGCCCCACTTCTTCCCTCTGATCCTTACGAAAAATCTCGAGCTAGATTCTGGGCTGACTTCATTGACAGAAAGGTAAGTTCACAAATCTTCATTCCTATATCTCCCACCGTACAGAATAGAGAATCACCAGAAATCGATGAACATGTATGTGCAGGTATACAGTGCTGGGGGGAGGATAACGTGGCACAGATATAAACACGAGGCAGCAGAAGGGAAGAAGGATCTGATAGAGAACTTGAAGGTGCTTGAAAGAGTACTGGGAGATAAGCCTTATTTCGGAGGGGACACATTTGGATTCCTCGATATTGCTCTTCTGGGATTCTACATGTGGTTCCCTGCTTATGAGGCCTTTGGAAACTTGAGAATGGAAGCAGAGTGCCCCAAGCTGAGTGCGTGGGGTAAAAGGTGCTTGCAGAGGGAGAGTGTATCTAAATCTTTAGCTGATCCAGAAAGGATGGTGGATGTGGTTGTGCACTTCAGAAAGATGTTTGGTTTGAAATAGAGTGCTAGAATTCTCAGCCCGGATTAACCATGCCAGCACGAAAGAATAAGGATTTGCCTTGATGAATTGAGAAGATAGGGCAGCACAACAAAATGAAAGTTTGCAACTTTTTCCCTTTACATATATGCTTTGTTTTAGAGTCATATATTGTAATTGACCGTTTTTCTGAAGAAAAGGGAAAGCTAAGATAATGAACATAATGGTCACTGCAAATCCTTCCACAAAGTTTAATATCACGTGAAGAAAGTTCATTCTAGTACACATATTACCAGAAAATCTTACGTCATTGTAGTTTGGACAATAAAACCATATTCACTACCATCAGCCATATCTGGCTAATTTCACTTTTCCTACTATTTTAACACACTACTATGGAACATAGAGAAGACATCCTAAACAATACGACACATAAAATGTCCAAAGCTAAAATGTGGCCAAAGACGAATATAACCATACCTTCTGAAACAGTGGGAACTAGCAAAGCAGACTGATAAGACAACATACTAGTACCATTACTCAATGCCATACTTCTTCCGCAGCATCAAGACAAATTCATAAACCCTCTGATGATCAGGCAAGGACTTGGAGACAGTCTCTTTTTCCATGCACCTCTTGGCCCAGGCTATTACTTGGGGGCAATGCTCTTCAATGCTGAAATTGCCAAAAACCTCATAGGCATAAAACCAACTATAGAAAGTAATTAAGGCCACATCAAGAAACCCAAAGTTGTCACCACCAAAGTAAGGTTTGGACCCCAGTTCTCCTTCCAGCAACTTAAGGGCACCGATGAACTCTTTCTTTGCAGCTTCTTGCTCTTCTCCTTTTTTCGTCCATATTCCTCTTCCAGACTCGAATATCTATTTGTCAAGATAATACAAATAAATGTATTTTTAGCATAGTTAATAATATATAGAGGGTATTGACGTATTGCTGATGAAGTTATAACAGAAGGAAAAATGCCACCCATCATGATAATAATACCTTAACAAGGTTTACCAATTTCTTAACACCCAAATTAATAAAGAAGGGCTTTGGACTACAAGTGTTACATATCCCAGGTGTGTACTCTTGTATTTTGTATCTTCTAGTCCAAACCTTGTTTCATCTTTATTTAATCTCTTGACCCTAATTAAGCATTGTTTGAATAGCCCAAACTAGCTGGTGTACATGTATCTCCTCATAATCTAGGATACATTATATGCACCCTCAACTAAACTAATTACAAACAAACTCTTATTGTTTCGGAAATTATGCTTACACCCCCTACTGTTTAGCTTTGTCCACCATTTAACAGAAGGTTAACCCCTCCTGTTGGTGGTTGTCATGACTTTTAGGTAACACTATCAAAGAATTCCACAAATGCCCTTCTGCAGGTGTTAGCTAATTTTAACTGATCTTTTACTAATTTTAATGTAAGACAATACCCTTTAGGCTTAGCTGTAAGCCCATTTCTTCAAATCCAGAGGAAGTCATTATGAAACAAAAACCAAAAGGAGTGTTGCAATATCTGTAACTTTTAATCAACATGACTATTTTTAGCAGTTGGTGCAAGTTTTATACTAACACTCCACAATTTCCCACATTTTATCACAAGATTTACATGACTTCTTTGTGAAGCACTTCATATAGTAATTTTTGGTGTCTCGAAATATAGAAAATACAGTTTTGAGCGCTGTGAATATACAAAGAAAACCTGCAATAATGATTTCATGAACAAGTAGCAATCCAAGTAGCCTTTTCATTGATGCCCAAAATCATGACTTCCTAAGAATTAAAATGAAACTAAACCTAATCTTATGAAAAATCAATACTGAAACTAAATCACATTTTTTGTCAATTTTTTCAATTCGGTTCACACCTAAATGTTCACTTTCTTGTTTAATTCGGTCAATTAACAAAATAACAAAAATTCCATACAACAGTCTATAACAAAGTGAGGGATAACATTAGCACATCATATTGTAGAATTTAGCAAAAGATAACTAATTACTTATATAGTAGGAATTTAAGAGTTAAATAGACATAAGAGAGGGAATAAATTGTGAGTTACTCAATTAGTAAAATAAAGCCAAAAGATAGCAAAAATCATGCCATCGATACATTGCAATGCGAAACAATTTTAGGCCTAGTTTACGTTGTTAGTATTAGGTGGGATAAGGCATGTTATTCCACCTAATATCTTGTTTACTTAATAGTATAGAGAACCCGGTATAAAACTCAAGCCCAGCATGATTGTTTAATTTTGATAGATGAGACATCACCCATTTTCGATGTGATGAAACAATCACACCACAGTGCCACTACTTCAAATAACTTACGGCCGCGGCGCCAATTACACTGATTCAATTTTTTAACTAACTTGCTAGGTTGTGGAAAGAATTTTCAAAACCTTATTCCCAACTAGAAAACAATTCTATTTCTCTGTCTCTTTTTCAATTGCAGGGTGGTCAAAATAAACAATCAATACATTGATCCACTTTTATCATTCGTATCATCCCACAAAATATCTAAATTTATAAAGTACAGAATTATCCTAATCCTATAATGTCATCATTTCATCCATCAATTTACATCCCATAATACCAATAAACGGGCCTTTAAAGTATAAAAATTATGATGAAAGTTATTAATACATACATCACCGCATGACATATAAGTATTAGATATAACCCCATATATAGTCAAGACAAAACATCAAATTACCATAAACATTCTTTTACAAATAATGGTAAAAAAATAAAAACATATCTATGATCTATTACGTTGATAGGTTTTTTTATTACCTTTTCACCTCTATGGGGATAAAACTTCATTTTTTGGATACATATTCCTTAAGGAGTCGATTTGGCTGTAGGTGTATTTTCCAGATAAGAAGGGTTATCCACAATCAGGATCAAACTTAAATTAAGGTATAGCTTAATTGTAAGACAAGAAGTCTTCTTAAATTATAGTAGAATTATAAATTAAGGATATAACTTAAATTAAGGAATAGCTCAGTTATAAGACAAAAGTCTTTCTCACTTACATCATTCCCCCACATATACACATAAAAAATTAATTTTTAATTAATGCTTTATCAACAAGCTCAACCGAGAACAGGAATTCTACTCCAACTTCTCTACCAAAACTAAATAATTATACAGGAACAAACAAAAGAAAAAGGTACCTTTTTGTCAATAAAATCAGCCCAGAACCTAGCTTGAGCTCTCTGGTAAGGATCAGAGGGCAACAACGGAGACTTATCCTTCCACACCTCATCTATGTACTCAACAATTATGAGAGACTCGCAAATGGGCTTTCCATTGTGAATCAGAACAGGGATTTTCTTGTGAACTGGGTTCATCTGAAGCAAAAGCGGGCTTTTGTTGGCCAAGTTCTCCTCCCTCTGCTCATACTTGAGACCCTTTTCAGCTAATGCAATTCTAGCCCTCATCCCAAACATGCTATCGAAAACATCCAGTAGAATCAACTCATCCGCCATTGTTGCTGCTTACTATGAAAGGAAATGAGACTAGAATTGTGAAACGATAGAATACCTGAGAGGTGTGGGTTGAACACCAAGTGTTGTCATTATATAAGGAGAGTTTGCTGTAGCGGGGGCCCGGTCATTCTAGAATTTAATATGCTATAGCAGGGCCACTTGGGTTCCCCACGTTCTGGGGACTCCCACCTGTGGCGTTGAAAATTGATGACAACTTTTGATTCTTTTGAGGGGGTTTTAATGTTTTTATGTTTTTATTGTGTAATTAAAAGAATGAATATTTAATTTTCCTTTAAAAGAGAGATGAAATATAAATGTGTAAATTTTATGTTTAACTAGTAATGCCACATCAAACTTACACTGTTAAATGTTGATCAAGATGAAGATAACAAAATGGAAAGTCCATAGAGAGCTAGCTAGCTAGAAGTTACATAAATAGATTCATTTTAAAACAGCCATTTTTTGGTCTATCTCGCAAAACGCCTAACCGAGAAGTTCGTATCATGGATGATGCACGTGCAACCAGATATTACACAGCAGCCCACCCACCAAAATGAGCAAGCCCTTATGAAACTAAATAGAAAGATGATGCTTCTAGTTTCTACATTAACGTATCACATTAGTAATCTCCTTACTGTAATATCAACGGTTACAATAAACAGAATATATCCAAAAGTCCTCCTAAGACCGCATTTTTAACTAGAAAACTGTAATGGGTCCATAAAAATGAGGATTGTGCTACTGCCAAAAAAGAATATTGTACAGATTGAATAGCGTTTTTCAATGTTCTCTCTCCACACCAACTGGACCGCCTCAAAGATATAACAAAGTTGCCAAACTCAACCAGGTGACCTCAATTTGCATCCGCCGACTATTTACAAGCACAGATATCATCCCATCATACTCGGCAAAACTAGCAGCAGCTCATAATACTGCATTCCTGCAGCAAAATCATAATAAAGCAACATTTATGCACAAAATCAAACCATCAATTCAAACCAAAAAATTGTTTGTAACTTTTTGATATATTACTGATATAGTTCAATTTACTTGGACTTTATGCCTTAAAATTTCAAACGTCCAAGTGAAAGAAGCATACTATGATCGACTTCATCAGGTTCCAGAAGACTTCTTCTCCTGGCCAAACAATCTTAGACGTTCAACTAATCTTGCTTTCAGCGACTCCGGAACTTTAGGAATAAAACTTCTCTTTGCATGTGATATCAACAAACTCCTGCCCAACCACCATGCATCTAGATAAGTTGGTCTCCCCAATTGAATTGAAAAACAAGTATATGAAGAAGATAGACATTCATACCCCCACCCTACCAAACCAAAGCTACCAAAATAAATTCAAAAGGGAAACAGTAATCTTATTAACAACTAAGTCATCACCATAGCAATAAAATTGACAAGACTTGACAACTTAAGAGGAGTTACACTTAATTTAGACTTCATAGTGCTACGGTAGGTTCCACATTTACCACCAATCTGGAAATCATGTCATCAGAACATGTCCAAATTAACATATGCAAGGATAAAAGCACAAGAACTAGATGAAAAGACACACCACACTCATTTTCTCATAACAGACGACCCAAAAAATTTGTTTGGGAAAAAGTATTTTTGTTTCACACATAAAAGTCGCGCTATAAGATGAGCTGTGAAGATGTACAGGAAGGAACAGATAACAGATAACATCAACAGAAATACAAGACAGCCAATTTTTTCCATCGATACTGAAACAGAAACATAGATACCTTCTGAAAAGTGCATAATTACCAAACTACAGAAAATTTTCAGATAGGAAAGCAGCAATGCTTCTAAAAATATTGGTTCAATGTCATCAATGATTGTGCAATTCTAATTCTCCATGGTCCATTTATTCATTTTGCATACTCACCTTGTCCTGAGGTGGATAGTTTGCAAACTCATTTTTCCATCATTACTCACATTGTGGAAATACACTTCCCATAAGATTAACATTTTCAGTTAAGATGAAGATATTGATTCTTCAGATATAGTCATGTGTCTCACCTTACTACTTTCACTTAGTTCCCCTCCAACTTCAGTTCTTTATTTGTTAAAACATCCCAAATTGGAGTTATTAATTATTTATAATGAACTGATTAGCTGTTGCAATGCAGGGTTATAAACAACATGAGTAGACATTTTTCCTTTCCCACCTCAGATGCATTGAGTGCATTTGCCCCCCACCCCCCCCCCACCCCCGCAAGGAGATATAAGAAATACAAATGAAACAGATACACAAACCTCAACCCCAACAACCAGGAACTATGCAAATAACAAATTGTCGTTAATGAAAAGAAAGCATCATGCTTATTTGATGCATCAACTTCTGATGATATTTAACTATTTTCTTTGGTTCTTCACATCTGCAGATCAAAGGTAATTCTGGCATGAAGAATATTGCAATTTGGCAGGCAAACTCTAGGAGCACTTTCAAATATTGTGTGAAGCGAGACAAGAAAATTGGGGCCTAAGGCACCGTCATATCGGACTCACCACTTTTATATTGTCATTTTACAATGTTCAATAAGAAAATTAATCTACATGAGAAAAGATACCTAGTTATTATATACAACAGAGAAATGTAAGAAAAAGAACTGGTTGGTTTATGAACTCACACAGCCAGACATAATATTAATGAAGAATCTGTACGAGAATAGACATCCTGAATGCTTTTCATCAGATAAATCAGTAGACAAAAAGAATCAATATTGAATCTCAGATATGCTGATGACTTGCATCAGATATTTAACTGAACTACTCTTGACAAAATTTGGTTAAAAATAAATCAAACTACAAAGAAGTTTTCCAACCAATTTAAAGAGCAAAAGTTTTCAATCTACATCAGCATTTAGACTGGATAGCACAACATACTACATGTCCACATTAAAAAGAATTACTACATTAAGGCACGCCACAAAACTCATCGGACGTGACTGCTTTACCTCCAATAAATGTAATAGCACACAGAAGTTTGGGGTTTGCTCTCTCTTATCCTATTCAAAACAGAACCCACTAATTGTATGCAAAACCCAACAAGTCAATGATTTTGAATAATCAATATCCTAAGAGCCAAAACTCCTTTTCTTAAAGCTGCTCTCAACTAGGTAAGGTTGTTCTTCAAAGATTTTTACTTAACATAATCAATTAATTACTGATTTTAAATAACAATTGTAAGGTAAGCCTTACTTTGGAGGGTAGACATTTGGATTCCTAGATATTTCTCTACTGCAATTCTACACGTGGTTTCCCGCTCATGAGACCTTTGGAAATTTCAGCATCGCGGCAGAGTGCCCCAAGCTGAGCGCATTGGTTAGAAGGTGCTCCCAAAGGGACAGTGTATATGAGTCTTTAGCTGAACCAAACAAGACGGTAGATATTGTTGTGCTGGTGCACTTCTGAAAGTTGTTTGGATTGAAGTAGAGTGCTAAATCTCAGCCCAAATTAACCATACTGTGGCCAAGAATAAGGATTTGCCTTGAATTTAGGGGTGTTCATTCAGTACAAATCAAATCAAACCAAACCAAAATTTTGGTTAACCAAAATATTGTACCGAATACCAAACCCAAATATTTGGTTTGGTTCGGTTAAAAACCAAAATACCGAAATTTTCAATTTCAATATACATATATATTATATGTATTAATTAACAATTCGGTTCGGTTAACCAGTGCAAAAACCGAAACCAAACCAAATACCGAACCACAATTTTCAGTTCAGCATTCGATACAAACCAAATTTTCGGTTTTGGTTCGGTTCGACCGGTTTACCAAACTAAGAACACCCCTAGCCTTGATGAATTGAGAGGATAACACAGCACAAGAACAACTAAAATTTGTAATTTCTTCCCTTCAAATATATGCTTTGTTTTAGTGTCATTTATTGTAATTGATCGTTTCTCTGAAATTAAGAAAAAAGATTAAGATAAAATAAAATCTAAGGCAATGAATGAAGTGGTCACTGCAAATCCTTCCAGAAAGCTCAATATCACTTGAACTAAGTTCATTCTAGTCATTTACCTTGATTGCCAATTTCAGGGATTTCAGATTAGAAAAGGTAGCATTGTACTTGTATGGATTGACATAGAGCGCTAAATTCTCGGCCCAGATTAACCATACTGTAGCCAAGAATAAGGATTTGCCTTGATGAATTGAGAGGATAACACAGCACGAGAACAATGAAAATTTGTAATTTCTTCCCTTCAAATATATGCTTTGTTTTAGAGTCATAAATTGTAACTGATTATTTTCCTGAAAGTAAGGAAAAAAGATTAAGATAAAATAAGATCTAAGATATGATCGAAGTAGTCGCTGCAAATCCTTCCAGAAAGCTCAATATCACTTGAACTAAGTTCATTCTGGTCCATTACCTTGATGGCCAATTTCAGAAATTTCAGACTAGAAAAGGTATCATTGTAATTCTAATTTGAACTTCAGGAGTACAACAGTTCTTTTCTATTGTAATCCTTCTTCCACCCCTAAGATACTAATCATGGTTTTCTGTGACAGCAATCATGGGCCAAACTGCCAAGGAGCTATCACAAACACTTTTGATAGTTGCCAAATGGAAACTATCACAAACCTTTATCATAGTTGCCAAATGGGGCCTAAGCATCCTAGAAACACACTTCATATACTTGAAATGAACAATTGATGTGAGTATTCTAAACAAAATCATCTAACCCTAAGGTCATCCATCTCAGTACCTTTAACTAGCAACCAAAGGGCATTCAAATTAGTAACACCAAAGGCAGCTTTGCACAGAAATCAATTTCAAAACAAGAAATGGTTGGTTACTGCTCAGTACTTAATCAGAATAGCTTCAAGGGAGCTTACTTCCTCTCATGTTCATTTGATGCAGTATTGCCTGCTTCTTGACACAACTTTTTCTTTGCATGCATGAAACTGCGCACTTCCTCTGACCATCCACATGAGCGCAAAATTGTGGAAGCTTCTTTTCCAATCCTGAGGCAATACAATCAGTAACAATTTTAGTAGCCACAGTAAGAAAAATCTTTTCTAAGTATAGCCATCAAGTAAAGTACAGCAGTGACCAGCTCCAATATGTATGTGCAACAAAACTCAAAATTAATCAAGAGGTGAAAAGATAAACTGAAAATCTATTAATTCTTTCAAGGAAAAAGGATGTATAGGGTTTATGTGATGGTTTGTATTACACATCTAAAGCCATTGAGAACAAGTGTCTAGTTGAGAATGAGAGACCAAGTTAGCCAGTAAAGGACATCTTGACACAAATGCTCAGCCAAATTATCCACAATCTAACTCCTTGGCGATAAAAGGAAGAAAATTCCTATGAATAAGAAAACAATTTAAAACTGTGAAAGGGCATCAATCTCAGACAAAAATAGTACAATGAATTTGAAAGAACTTGCTCCATCCATCTCATCTCTGTTAGGCAAGCATCTGGCCATATGAATGACAAAGGAAATGGATGCAGGGAAAGTGAGTGTCAATAGAACTTACAACCCTCCGATCCAAGTAAACAAGCATTTCTTTTACTCTACAAGAAGCCTAGATTAACTACCTTTAATCAATCAAGACAATTAGAGTTCAAGGAGCATAAGGATAAAAACAAGTTTTCAGGAATGAGGAACATGTAAATGAATTGCCAAAGTACAAAATATACAGAATGAGCAGAATAAAAATAATTTTGAAGCTTAAACTCTAAAATCTTCAAGCACAGTAACATACAAGTCCTTGAATGCTTCCACTTCTGCACGAGATTCATCATCTCTTGAAAGAAAAATGGATGAATGCCCGCCTTCTATCTTCCTCTTCATGCATGAGTTATTAGAGGAGCCCATGATGTCGCTGCTCTGTACGTCCTGGCAATTGAGACTTTTTTGTGATGCATTCATGATTTTCAAGCCATTTACTTCAGGCAAACTGCTCCCTGAAGAGTCAACAGCAACAGGCCCATTCTCTCCATTACTAATGTAACTAATCCCAAAGGAAGATAGCTCTCTCTTCATAATCTGAGTATCCGCCAACTTTTTGCTCATGCCATTTCTTTCATTTATCGGCAAGCCAGTTTTCTCCTTTTCTACTGAATTAACCGAAACTGCTGTGTGGCCATTTTCCTCGCTGGACTCTTTCTTATAAACTGAAATCTTGATATTCCCAGAGCTAACAAGCTTGTTGGTACTCCGAGAGTCACTGAAGTTCCTAGGTTCACTAGAAATCCCTTGATCAACCTTAGATTTGGCCAAGTTACTTGTCTGACTATAGTGGTTAGAGGACTCTTTAATATCCACTGGCTCTACAAAAGCACTTGTCTTGTGTACCTCAGTTGACTTACTGCACTTGGACCCATGCGAGGCGATTGAATTATGTGTCTCGGAATGATTGTCAGAGAGCTCTTTCATACTAGCTGATGTTTCCACATGATCAGACCTTGGGATTCTTGGTGTTTTCATGCCATTGGACGCAAGGTAATTCGTTGAATTATTAGTCAAAGAATGATTGGCAGAAATTTTCATTTTAACTGATTTTTCTGGACAAACTAACTTGTTGATAAACGACTTAGTGCCATTGGTTGAATTATTTGTCTCTGGATGATGGTTAGAAACTTGTCTAGAAGAAACTGGTTTTTCTAGACAACCTGACCTTTGCACTATGGATTTCTTACTACCATTTGACTCGTGAGACTTAGATCCATTGACCACCAAATCAACCCTAGCTTGAGGCCTTTGTTTTGTGCGAGAGAAGAAAAGTATATAGACTTTCTCTGACAAAACCTCCTGCGAGGTTGCAACTGAAACATAAGCATCATTGCAGCAGTACCAGCGACCAATGGCATCCTGAACGGATAGAAACAAAAACCAGATATGATATGTTGTTGCCAGTCATTAATTAATGTAAAGAAACAATCAATATGACATAATGAAACAACCATGAAAAGACCTTTATATATGCATAGTAGTGTCCAGAATCAGGAGAGAAACCTGAATGTACAATAGTACCAAAAAGATTATACTCCGGATCCTGATCCTGCAATAAATAAGACATCATTTACCCACAAGAATAAAGCCATAACATAAAAGCACAACATTAAGATAAGTTGTCTAAAGAAACGACAGACGGTCAAAATCATGAAAACTATGAACAGCACATAAAATAGCAATTGTAATGAAAGCATAAGCAGGGGAAAAAAATCACTGGTGGCAACTGGAAATGAAAGTTCAACAGTAACTCATATGATTTCCAATGAAAGCAGCCCCAACTCAAAAAGACCTCGTTATTTCATCAGAGAAACGAGGGCTCAACAGTAAATCACATGATCTCCAGAGAAAACAGCCCCAACCCAAAAAGGTCGCACTATTTTATCAGGGTATATCACCAAATAATAGATGTTTACCCAACAAAAAGAAATGCAGGGAATAAACCATGTCAATACTGAATAAAAGACAAGAGTCCTCAGTGGTTCAACAGTAAAAACTTAGATAGAAAGGCAAAATTGTTCTATCAACATTATGTGATTAAATGATATCCCCTTTTACTTCATAAGGTGGCTAAGAGACTTAGCGAAGCTTATGATCAACTACAGTTCTCACAAAAATGCATATGGTGAAGATCAAAGGGTCAAACAAAGCTGCTTGAAAGAACAGTATCCAGATTCGAAAAAATTAAAAAAGAGAGATGGCGGGGTAGATCATATAGGTGGTGGAATAACTACCAAAAGCCTAAATTGCTTGGGGCCAAGGTGCATAAAAGAGAGAGTGGTGGAGCCAGAGGAGCTATCATAGACAAGGTTAAACTTGGTCATGATCAATTCTCCTCCCCGAAGGAGATACCAGGCGTTTGACCCTACATTTATTGTGTCTCCTATCATTCTTCATCCTTCCTCGTGAAGGAACTCACTATTCACACTTCCATCAATCCATCAAATGAAATCTGGTAAAATAAGAACTGCCCCCACATTGAGACCCCTTTCTCAACATTAGCAGGAACTCCAATAGGATCCCCATGTTTCCTTAGCCCATACAACTCAAGAAAGAATCCCTATGGTTAGAATAAGTGATAAACTAAGCTCAATTCAAGCAACCAGGATGGCCAGGGTGAATAATTGAATGAATATTACAGAAAAAGCATCCACTATTTCCAACAAACTTTCAAACTACAAAGTTGAAGGCAAGCAGGGTCCACTTTAACATGGGATAGAAAAAAAGTAAGTCTTTTACAAGTTTCATCAATGCAAGGAAGCATCCCAAATTTATTCCCCACTCTCAGGCATGACTGGAGAGCAACAGATTAGGCAGCACGCCGCATGCCAGAAAAGGTTTTGACTTGATGGCAAAATATCATCATCATAATAACTAATGAAGAGGTGAAGAGAATGTTCATTGCATACATGCAGACTCCCCTCATTATTTTTCGCTTAGGTGGGAAGAAACTGGAAGAAAAAAATGCAAATGATTTGTCTTACATAAATAATTTTTCACAACGCACCTGGCTTCCTTTGCACATGTGACTTGAAAGCAGTAATACCTCATCAAATGCAATAGGCTTATCAACCTTCCCACCAAACATACCCTCAAACCTCTAAACAACCATCAAAAAAGAAAGGGTCAAACATCATAACCATCTAAACCAAATAAAACCGAAGAAATAAGTCCAAGTAATATCCAAACCTTTAATTGGATTACAAGAACATTTGGCGCCCGAACTACTGACATTTGCTTCCTTGCTGCCACCAATTTCTTACAACTAAACAAGCATAAGTTCCCATCCCAATGAAGCAAGAATTTAAATCAACATAAACACAAGCAACTTATGTTGGTAAATAACATTTGCATGCATATCATATGAGGAAGGAATAAGATAGTATGCACAGGTGAACTTATGCATTTTCCAAGACTTACTTATCGCACTTGTATTTGTTATTTCCATCCAAGACCTCAGGTTGAAAAAACTTCTGCAAAGCCTCTCTGAGTGATCCACTATGCAAAATATCAAGACTAATATCCATAATCTCATCAACCTTATTTGACTCAGCCCCACATGACAAACATTTCACTTGACTCTGCAATGCCCCTCCAAAAATCCCCTTGACCACCGTTTCACCTGTCCCACTAATATCCCCTCCATTAGCAATCCCACTCTTCCCCCTTTGTTGCTGTTGCAACTTCTTTAATCTTAAGCATGTATTATGGCATGCATCAATCACATAACGCAAAAATTCATGTGCATCCTCTTGCCTGCCAGTGCGAAAATGCTCCGCATATATCCTCAAACAGCTATTCATTTTTAAAGGTGCATCTATGTCTGAATCACTGCTCAAAGAACGAGCAATTCGTTTCTCTAATATGCAGAAAGGACACTCTCCCTTCTTCTCCTTTCCCGACCCAAAGTCACCTGGAAAAAAAAAAATGATGCTGTTAATAAAATTTTCAGACTCATTTATGCCAATCCAAACTTATTCTGAAGCATAATTATATAAAGAAAAGTCTAAAGCTTTATTAAACAACATTTATGTATTCCTAGTCTCTGAGTAACACCCATTTCGTAGGGCCAAGATTTATACCCATGAATTGAGAGGTCCGGATATTCAACTGAGTGATTTTTGAAAGTATATAGAACTTTTAAGAACAAACTTTAATCAACAACAGAAAAAGAAAACAACAATCAAATCCATAGACTTTACAGTTGCTACCCTTTACATTTTGAGTTCATCTGTAATCTAACCAACACTAACTTCTGGACCTTCTTACAATCCAGAGGAACAGCCTAGGGTATTTTAGTTTCATTTCTCAAGATTTGATCATTGGAGATTTCTTACAAGCATATATACCTTTTAGCCACTGTTTAAAAAACCGGACTGGACCAGACTGGCAGATGAACCGGTCCGGTTTTCTCAAAAAATCGGAAAAATGAAAAAAATGTCATATTTTGTAAAAACCGTTCAAACCGGGGGGTCAAACCGTTGAACCGTTCACGGTTCAATTGAACCGGACCGGTTTTTTTATTTAATTTTTTAACAAATTTTTTTTTTTTAATTTTTTTTAGGTCTAAATACAAAATTTAAAGGTTAAGGTACACTTCACAAGCTATCTAAAAGTAAAAAATAAACTTTAATTTAAAGTTTAGAATTTAGAATTAATTTACACACACTCAATTTTAAATTTTAGACTTGATATATTTAAATAATTGCAATTATTTATAATATGAATTGTGAAATTTGGATTGTAATATTAGACAATATCCTTTAAGCTCTTTATATTTTATATTTTGGTATTTTATTGATTTTTAAGTAATATATATAATATAAATATATATTTCATAATTATGATGTCACAGTTCAATTACGGTTCAACTACGGTCTGACCGACGGTTGAACCAGTGAACCGTGAACCGGTAAGTTTTCTGGTTCAATGAACGGTCCGATTTTTCAAACACTGCTTTTAGCCATCAAGTATCTTGAATTTTTGACAATACAACAAATTATGCTATATCAGGTAAACCTAGAATAAAATTAAAACTCACTTGAGTTTCATTATGCTAAAATTACATATTTACTAGATCAGCAAGAACATTGACATAAATCAACCTATTCTTGTTTCATTGATTTAAACAACATATGGCGTAAATACCATGCTCAAAGCACGTTATATGGTTTAATGCATATCACACCTACACCAAAAATCCTATCTGCAAACCCCAATAACCGTGACCAATGTTTTTAGCAACTATTACTGCATAAAATGCTTACATCCAGCATTCATTTGAGAAGAATAGGCATACCAATATCCCCCCAACCCCCAAACCCGGAAAAAAATAAAATAAAATCACTAGTATAAGCTTAAACCATTCATTGAAGTTTTCTTCATTCCAAACACTAACACTTGCATATATAACCATTCATTCAAATCCAAATAATTCAGTAATAGTGGAAACTGCAATACTGGAGTAAAATATGCAATTAATTGGGAAAAAAAATTCCATGTGCAAAAAACAGACGAGTGAAAATATTAAGTGGAAAAATAAAATTAACAAATAAATATCAATAAAAGAAATATGATATATAATTATGTCCAATTACAGGGGAGAGAGCAACCACTAGAGGAATAACAACAAAAAATTTCGAAATAAAAGGGCACATAAACACACAAACATATATGTGTAAACATACATTCACATGGAAAGAGAAGGGGGGGTGGGGGGGGAAGGGGATTTAAGTATAGGGAGACGTACAAATGGAAGAGTGGAGGAATCGGAGGCAGAAATTAGCGAGGGGAGGGGTGTAAGTGAGGCACTGGAGAACGGAGTTGAGATAGCAGGTATTGCCGAGGTTTCGTAGCCCTAAGGGCGGCGCGCCGTGCTTTCGCTTCAACGACTTGAGAAGGCTCGGCTGCCACGTCATCTGCAGCATGCCCATCAACGACTCCCAAACGACACCACCTCCGCCGCACCATTGGCCGGCCACCACCTCCGCGATCGCATCACCTTTCCCGATGCTTCTGTGTTCGGTTTTCGCTCCGTAAGATTTTCTCTCTCTTTCTTCAGTTTTTCTTTTATTATTTTTTTAATATTATTAGTTACAGTATATTTTGGAAGCGAAAGGAGAGGTTTCTGGGGTTATGAGGTTTTTATTAGTTTTTAAGTTTTTCTTTAGTTATTATTTTACTATAATATTGTGGCCCCTGATTGTCCATTTTATTAATTTTTGTATTTTTATCTTGCGGCTGGAAAATTTTCACAAAAAGGAGTATGAGAAGCGAAACAAAAAACGGAAAAAGAAAAAGGAAAGAAATCCCACCAACCCGATTGAATTGTAATCTCATACTTACGGTGTGCGTGGGCCAGGATTTTTCGCGTATTGACCAAGTAACTTACGCAAACGCAGTGTTGTGTTGGCCAGTTGGGCCGCAGATTGCAATTAGCCCATTTATGAAATGGATCTGCACTATAGTATCACCCAATAGCCCATTTAATAAATTTTGTTGCATGCGGATTTAATGATTTACATTTTATATCAGAAAACTTTGCACAACATATAATTTAATTGAAACACGCATGCTAACTTCAATTGAAAAACGTGATACGAAAGAATACAGAGGCTTTTTGTAATCAATCTTGTTGTTGCCAGATGATTACGTGATCAATCATTCTTACGATTGATCATAAAATCATATTAAATGAGCATTTTTTTTCTTATTTAATTTGCACATGTGTACATTAAAAATTGAATTTCTAACTTTACGTTTTATATATGACACTTATATCATTCAACCAAATGCCTCGTGACCTCGCACACGGAGCTGTGCGTGCAAGTTGACAACCCAGTTTATAGGTCTAGGGTTGTTTTAAGTTATGTTTAGTGGCATGCTAAGAAATTTGTCGGATTCCATCCTTCCATTAGTGATGGCCTTCAGTCTCATCTCTCCATCTCCTCTCCTTATAGTCGAGCTGATTCACTCCGGTTTTGCTACTCCGTCGGATAGCTTAATTCGTGGCAACCTCACATGATTACATCCCACAAATCAATGAAGTGAAAAATGGATATGTTTATGGGGGGTAGTAGCCTTCAGAAGCCCAAGCTGTCTGAGGATACAAAGAGATCACATAATACCAGCAAAACCGAGTGGCAGAAGAGGTGTAAGACAAACAAAGAAAAAGCCATCAACATAATATCCAATTTCCCTGAAAAAACCAACCCTTGGGCAGGAAAGGGGAGATGCTTTTAGCTTTTAGTTCATACAACCAGAATAGGGCAAAAAGCTATTTGAATTAGTCAACATAACAACCAAAAAATCTATAAAAATAATGTTCATGGAAGAAAACGCACCTGTTACTGCAACTGACCCTGCCACGACTCATTCTGCAGTTCACCAGGCATCTCACTTCTCCATCTCTTCCCCAGAAAAATTATTTCATGTGCATCGATGTCACAGTTATTCACCCCATTCTTCTAAGCTTGCAGGATATACATTATAGCAGTGGCGATGGATTTATATCATAATGATAACAGCTAATTCTACCAATACTAAATGAAAAAGATTATAGAATGTGATGAAGCCCTCTTCCTCAAAACATCTAGTTAATTAGCAATGAAATTTAGCCTTCGTCAGCAGCTTTCAGGTATTCAAAAACCTCTATGTATCACATTCGTCGATGAACCGAATTACAAATGCAAAAATCAGAGACACCTTGACAAGAATTTAATTCCATATGTTGCATAAATGTAAATTACAATTATAAGAAATGCTAGACATAAAGGAATCTGAAGATGTTCCAGGTTGTAACTTTTAATGACCATACTAGGTGCATGTTTACAACCTTTCTACATAAAAACGAAGGTTGTATGTGTCAACTATAAACATGGCTACAATTTTTTTTTTGTTTCTTTTTCATCCACTGCCACCAAAAAGAAAATATATAAACTATTGGCTACAATAAATATTTGACTACAAAGATTAATGTATTGAACCAAGATCACAGCTTCTGCAATATCTTTTAGTAAGGCACTTTATTCCCAACTAAGGATACCCAGAACCCGATGAACAATTCTTCGCTTACAAACCTGAGTGTCATTAAGACTATTGTCTAGCTTCACTGGTTGAGGTTGAGGCTGAAACTAGTGGGATTGATTCAGCAGGCTTATCTGAGCTAACTCGAGAAGCTTCCTTTTTTAACTTGTGATTATTGTATGCAGCTACCCCTGCAATAGCTGCAGCAGCATCCAGAATTTCCGTCATTAAAATTGCTGTGTAAATTCAGGCCAATTTTTTGACACAATTGCAGAGCAAAATCAACAAAATTAATTAAAGCACCAACAAAATAGGAGATCAATATGCTTAAGCGAACATAAAGAATAATTAATTATCATGGCCATAAGCTCCAAAGGTGACATATCCAAGAGTGTCTGTGTGTGTGTGTG
>JACGDI010005482.1:296409-313049 GCA_014898725.1 Jacaranda copaia | reverse complement strand
CGTCAACTAGCCGAGAGGCCCTCGGCTTAGGCACTCCGACGCTCAAGTTAGTTTTCGGTAGATCGGAGAATATAGAAAGAGTATGTAGTCAATAGTGTAAATGACATTACTTTGAGTGTGGTGGTACTTGGAGTATTTATAGTATGTTGTGGGCGTGATTTTACCCAAGTACCCTTATCAGGTGTACTTGACTTTTCTCATTGATAGGGGGTTGGAAGTCATTCTTTGTCCAGATTCCGGTACTGTGCTAGGTGCCTTTGGGTTTCATAGGCTGTATTTTCTGAATTTGGGCCCGTTGGGCCTACTGGATTATACCGTATCATGTTAGGCCTCATAGGCTGTCTCATCCGAAATTGGGCCTGTTGGACCTATTGGATAATCCCATATTAGTAAAATTAATTTTTCTTTCGATTATATTGAATTACAATATGAAAAATATTAAATATCAAATATGAATTTCATATATATATATATATATATATAAGAAACAAGATTATAATTAAAATTTGAATTTAAAAATACAAATTACTAATTAAATAAAAATTTAATTTTAAAATATAAAAATATTATTAATAAAATATGAAAAAGCAAATGGCAATACGCTTGAGAGGGAAATGAAAAAGAAGGAAGAAACCCTAAAATCCATATGCTGCCATTTCCCGCATTTTCATATTTAACCCCTAACCACCCCCGCCCCCCGCCCCCCCATGCGTTACCCAACAATTTTTTTGTTTTTTTTGAAAAAATAAAGAAAATAATTTGAAAATGAGTTGTTTGTCTTTTATGTTTTGAAAGAGACAAATTTTATTATAAATAACAAATTAATTGCTTTTTTGTCCGGTTTATAGGGTGAAATTAATTTTTTTTACATATTATATGTATATATTTATAGTTGGATGATGTGGGATGTGTGTATATAATGATTGAAATATGAGTTTAATTAATTTAATTAGTTATTTATTTTGAAATTTATATTTTTATAAATGATGTATTATTTGAAATAAAATATATATTAATAAATATTAATTATTCATAAAATCATAATTATATTTTAATTATAAAAAATTAATTTATATCATAATTGTTAATATCGACTTATTAAAAAATTTAATTATTGTACATTAATTATAAATTAATTATTTTTTATTAATTAAAATATAATTATTTAACTATTTATTATTTATGATTTATGTATAAATAAAACTTAATTATTTATTTAAATAAAATAATTTTTGAATAATTTATATATAAGACTTAATAATTATTCATCAAATTAAAAAAAATAAATAATATTATATTATATGAAATTACATTATTTTAAATTATTTATTAAATAAATAAACGTAATATTTAATTATACATAAATTATGAAACATAATTGATATATAAATAATAAGTTATTTAAATAAATTAATTTAATTAATTAGCAAGTTATTTAATTATTTCAACTTATTATTTAATTCATACATTATTTAGTAAATATATATTTAGTAATAATCGAATAATTTCACGTAAATTTAATTGATTCTCTCAACAATTACTTTAAGCATATTAATATTAATTTATTAAATATAATAGATTATTAAATAAATGTCACTTTATAATCAAATTTTTTATTATAATTTTAAATAAATGTGAAGATTAATATTTAATGAAGAATATTTTTTGAAGAGGACTAATTTTTTTATTATAACAAATTAAATTATCTTAAATTATTTATTATATGAATGATTGTAATATTTCATTAATACATTAAATATTAGATATAACTAATGCGTAATTTAATTAATAAGTAAATTTAATTAATTTAATATATTATTCAATAAATGAATTATTTAGTAATAACATAAATAATATTTAATTAAATTTAATTTTTTTGATAAGTAATTTAATTGAATTTGTAAATATAAGTTTTAGAATTTTTCAACTAGTAAAATTTTATTATTTTTATATATGTATATATATGTGTGTGTGGATAAGTAAAGTGAGAGAATGATAAATGAATGAATGATATGATAAGTAGAGTGAGAAAATGAGAAGGTATATATCATTTTTAATGTGTATAATTTTTTTGGTGAATTAAGAAAATTTTTTGGCAAAAAATTTGAATATATTGAGAGAAAATTTAAAGAATGAGCCTTTATTTAAAATTTTTTTTTGATAGTTGAAATTTTTTTTGTGAAAACACAAAAAACATAGCCTAACTTTTTGGGACATGATAGGAAATTTTATGGCAAATATTATTATTGTTATATACCCAAAAAGTATAAATTAAGAATACAAAGTGTAGAGAATGTCGACATAGGTCACAGCCTTGCCTCATCTTAAACCCTCCATTCACAATTTAGGTTTTTGCTCGCCGCCGACCATGTCGAAGAAACGCGGGAGAATAACAAACCCCGAGCCCTTTCTTCCCTTGGGCTCTGATGCATTCTCCTCCAAGAAACGCTCCAAGCCACCCAAGCACCACCAGCTCCATCAGAAGCTCGTCCCCTCTGCAGTCAGCTCCAAGATTCTCAAGGAAGCCCTGATTCAGCAGAAGGAAATCCAGTGCGAGGAGGATAACGAAAACAACGTTGTTGAGCAGGATCCTAATGATGGTTTTGTGTTTCCCCAAGTGCACCAACTCAAAGACTATGACGATGAGGATGACGTGGACGATTTTGAAGGGTTTTCAGAAACCCAGAGTCAGTTTGGGCAATGGAACTTTGAGGTTCGTCCTTCAAATTTTACTCTCCTGTTTTCTGTGGGCTTTTTTTTTTTGTGGGAAAGTTAAGGTAAGGACCTTTAGAAGTGAAGAGCTTAGCTTTTAGGTGCAATTTTTTGCAGTATACTAGAGAAATATGAGAAGCATTAATGGTTGAAGAAAGCTACAGAAAGTTATTACTTTGCAGATTTCTTGAATTTCTGGATTGATGTTGAAAATTTGGTCTTGTTACGTATGATATGTGAATGATTAAGTATGTGCTCAGATTGCTGTTGCATTGAGTTTTCATTTGCTATGTCTCAACAATTTTTCTCCTTCCTTTCTGTGTGAGGCTTACTTGAGCTCGTCACATGTGTGTAAATGTGGAAAAGAATTTGTAAGAATGTATTTCTTGGTAATGCAGATTTACCTTTTCTTTTGCGGTTAATTTGAAAGTTATAATAGAGCTTAATATCAGCTGAAATGTTGAAGAATATGCTGTGAATTTTTTTTTTCTCCTGTTTCATTGGATATGATTGAATATATATATTTTTGTTTTATTGCAGTACTTCTGGTAGTCAAAATACTTGGTTTCAACACATTCCTCATCCATGAAAACAATGAAAATCTTTTTGACATGGCCACTTTAATATGAATTTTTCTGGTGGCTCTGTAGTTCTTACTATTTTCCTTTGTTTGTAGTACTTTTACTTGGTAATGATTTTCTTTTTGGCTGATAAGGATTTAATTGCTTTTATTTTCCAATAATTTGTTTTATGAACAAAGATATGAGGTTATTCAAGTTTTGTGTCAGTTTGTTTGTCTGGAAATTAGCCACCTTGACTTCTAGTGCTGTTAAAGTTCTTTCTTTCTAGATTCTTTTTAAAATTTGTTTCGTCGCTCTTCTCCTTTCTCCCATCATTTGGTGATGAAATAGGATGGGATTGATGAGGAAGATGAAAAGTTGCTTGAAGCCTTTCTATCAAAAGATGATCACCCTCAACGCACATTAGCTGACATTATTGTTGACAAGATCAAAGAAAAAGATGCCCAAGTTTCTGCAGGTATGAGTCCTCATTTCCTGATGATAGTTTACTGGTTGGTTGTTGTTGTTGTAATTTTCCTATCCGAGTCGCCCGGGGGGTGCAGGGGGGCGCTCTACATTTATTTTGAAGTTCATTTATGCCTCTACTCTGAAAGATTCATTATCATGAAGGGAAAAATGCACCTTTTCTGTGTTATTTTACAGTATGTTGCTTGCAGGGTATGGTTTGTAGTTTCAGCTGATGATGAGTTTACTAACCTGAAGCTGTCAGCAAACTTAGTCTGACAAATATTCACATTCTCCATTTTATGTATTTTTTGTAGATGTGCAGTCTATGCCAAAATTGGACGACTCCATCATAGAGCTTTACAAGGGGTATGTTAATAGTCTTGTATCCCTGATTACTGAGTGTTATGTTGAATTTTCATTTTCTTCTCCGTTGTTTTTCCGGTTAACATGCAAAGAGTAGGTGTTACTGATGTTCGGTGACATATGGATTATTCAGGGTTGGCAAACTGCTTAGCAAATACACCTATGGCAAGATCCCAAAAGCCTTCAAGCATATACCTTCTGTGAAATTCTGGGAGGAAGTCTTGTACTTGACCGAACCTGAGAAATGGTCACCAAATGCAATGTATCAAGCAACAAGAATCTTTGCTTCTAATTTGGGTGTCAAGAAGGTGGAACGATTCTATAAGTTTGTCTTGCTGCCACGTGTGAGAGAAGATATTCAGAAGAATAAGAGGCTGCACTTTGCCTTGTACCAATCCTTGAAAAAGGCTCTGTTTAAACCAGCTGCTTTTAATAAGGGAATCTTATTCCCCTTGTGTGAGGTAAAAAAGCTGTTTAATACATTGAGGATTTACTATTATAGTGCCAACCTTGATTTGAAATCACAAAACTGATTCCCAATCTTTCCTTTAGGACTTGTCTGCTTGCCTTATTACCAATATGTGCATTTTTTGGCAATCTCTTGTAAGAATGAAATCCTGGGGCACTGTAGATGAATTTGTTCCAAGGACAGAATGATGTTTTCGCAGGATAAACTGGTTTGATTCATGAAATTAAATACATAATGGATGAGCAGATACCTTTTAATGCAAATTTGACAGGTTTCCAGTTCAAGACCACATTGACTATTCTTGTTAGATAATTAGTTGTAAACTATGCTGTTCAATTCTGCAACAGTCAGCTAAAGAATGTGAATGAACTGAGGATTCTGCATATTTATTTCTTGTTAGTGGAGCACTCTGTGTATCTAGCTTTAATTTCTGGTTGGGTTGAATCAAATGGTTATTATTTCTAACTTATGCTCTTTTATTGCATTTTCCAGAGTTTACTTAGAGTACCAAGATGCATTTTGACTTGAAAACCAACCTCCACCCTCTCTCTTTGTTTCTTGATTTTAATATAATTAAACTTGTAACTGATACCATTTATATTGTTCTATTCCAGTCAAGGACATGCACTTTAAGGGAGGCTGTCATTGTGGGGAGCATCATCGAGAAGATTTCAATCCCTCCTCTTCATTCTAGGTATGGTGGCTTTACCTTAGCTTGCAACTCTATTAGAGTTCTCTTTGCATAATTCATGGTATTCCCTTTGTTAGAGATAAATCCCGAAATGTTTTACCGATTTGGTTGACAAGAATATGAGTATTGTTGCACTTTGACCAAAACTGTCCTAGTCTACTATTTTTCCCTGTTCTTCATAAGATATTTTATGAAGAAGTGCAGGTTCTTTCTATAAGGAATCCATTATCATGATTTTAAAGTAGTATTGTCTTCTTCAAGTCTCTTCTAGACCTCAATTCGAGATCTCCTGCATTGTTGTTTATTAGCACCTTTTGCCATGATTGTCCATCATCCTTGAATAAATTCCATTGTTGTTTCTAAAATAACTTGTGTGAAAAGTTTCTAATTTGAGAACGCCTATTTTGAAATGGCATATCAAAATTTACTTCTTTTTGGTTCTATGAATGTGTGGCATTGTTGTATTATTGTATCGACAAAGGTTTTACTTTAATAAGATGTGTTAATTGATTATTCCTATGGCAGTGTCGCATTGTTGAAGCTCGCAGAGATGGAGTACTATGGAACAACGAGGTATAAATATATGTAAAATGCTTCTGGACTATAATAAGTGCGACATATCTTTTCATATTTTTACCACTCAATAAACTCACCTGCCCTTTCGACAACATTTAACAAATAATGGGTTGATCCTCCTTTTGACTAGCTATCTCATTTACTCTGTTTTCATTAATTATTGAGATGATAGACTCTACTAAGGTGATAATTTGTTTTGTATTTTGTCATGCTATTGAAGAACTTTATGCTGGAATAACCTTTTCATCTATTTCTGGAAAACAACACCTTTTCAATTCTTACAATCCAATAAAAATCAAAATTTACTTGTTACGTTTATTTTCTGGGTCGGCGTAAAATTTAATCTTTTCCTTTTCCTAATTTCTTCTGACTATCCCCAAAGAAGTCACATCTGGTTAATATGTACTACTTGAATTTCAGTTTTTGTTTTTATTCATTACATACTCTGTTTCATTATGCATTAGTGAGTTCTTGCAACATTTCTCTTCTTAAAACTTATGTAATGAATAAAAAAAATTCATTGTATGTTCTGTGCAGTTATTTCATAAAGTTATTAATTGAGAAGAAATATGCATTGCCATATCGTGTACTTGATGCTTTGGTTGCACATTTTATGAGATTCCACGATGAGTCCAGAGTAATGCCCGTGATATGGCATCAGTCACTTCTTGCATTTGCTCAGAGGTTCGTCCCTTCTATCATTTTCAATCTTTTGGCATTTGCATTGTGTATAAGCTCTCTCTTCTCCTTTTTGGTTTTCTTCTTGCACTGAAAAGAGAAATATATGGTTTCTTGCCCATGGCAATGATTGGTGAGTTAATTCAATCATGAGATTTATCAGTGAGATCTATGCAACTCATCAAAATTTGATTTGCTCCTACCCAGTTGTCATGAAGGCAAATGAAAATTTACATAAGTTTTCCTTCTGACTGCGTAAGTAATATCTTTCCTCAAATTTCTAAATTCTGTTTGCATGCTGTGTGATTTTGTGCAGGTACAAGAATGAGTTGACAAAGGAGGACAAAGCTAATCTCAACACTCTAGTTGAAAGGCAAAGACATAAATTGGTAAGATGATCAGCCCACTTTTGATAACTGAGCTGTTTCTGTTTGATGGAATGGTTAATGATATCCATCTGCATTTTTCTCTTGACATGCAGGTTACACCTGAAATATTAAGAGAATTAAATAATAGCCGTAACCGTGGGGAGAAAGAGGATGATCTTATGTCGATATATATCCTTCACTTTCTCCTTCGAAAATTTTCATATCTTTTGGTTTGTGTCTCTGTTCGAGCACTATCATGCTAAATGCCATTTCACCACTTACTGAGATTGGCGATGCACTATGTCCCTACCCATGACTACACATACTTGAAAATATACAATATGCGATCTTAATTTTTTGCACTGGAATATACTTGGATGGTCGTTATTTTTCAATTGTGATTTATGATGACTGCTGGTATATACTGAACAATGCTTCACTTCTTAATTCTCAGCATCATATCTAAGTTTAGATTTGAATAGAGTTTGTAAACCTTGGTATAATAATGAGTTGTGAACAGAACTTAAATAAAGGTAGAACGACGGTTTACACACATCACATCTGAGATGTGGTCAACCATGGACGAATAGGTGATAAAATTCTTGCTTGCTTCTACTTTCAATATTTGGGTGATTCCGCCCTGGCATTAATTACTGCTTTATCTGTAAAGGAATGACTTAATCTTGTGAAATCCCATAGTGCACTTTTGCTATGATTTATGTTTCTATGGGAATTTTGGTTATACAAACTTGACATAATTGTCCAGCTGCCTCTCTTTTGATGTTACATTATTTCATGAAAGTTTTGGCAGCTCTGCTTGGTCCATTATACAATTATGCGTTCCTTGACTCCCTCGCACCAACCCCTATTTCTGTAGTTACCAAAACAATTCAAGAAGACAGGTTTGATATTCCAGATGTACCAATGGAGGAGGACTGAATTTGCTGCGGCTGTAGTTTTCGTTGGTATACTGTCTTCCCTCTAACAATTCTCACCCATCTCAAGAATTAATTTACTTTGCTGTAAATCAGGTCTAATCTTCTTAAAGGTGGCTATTGTTATCTCAAGGATGATTTCTTATCATTCAAGTTCTTGATGCAGGTGGTTCAACAAATGTTGGGGGAATAGATTTGTAACAAATACATTCGCTGTTGGGTGGGCCATAGATGATGATGGAAGATAATTTATAGAGAAATCTCTGAATCGTCTGCCCAGAGGGTTGTGGGCGAAAATTTTGGAGTCTTCAGGACCTCAATTCCTTCTCGCATTTTTCTAGTCGACTGTACCAGAAATGTAATTATTAGGTTTGATGAAAATCAAAACGGAGAAAAAAAATAAGGCGCCTCACAGACAAAGTGGTATGATTTTGAAAGGAACCCGAAATGACACTTAAATGCTGGTATGAATGCGATGAGTGAATTTTTATATTGATTTATGTATTTCATTATTTTTTCCCCTCTTAATAGATCTTGTGCATGAGTCCCATCCCTATAAGAACGGATGTTCTTGATATAAGGCCTCCTGACCACCTACTGAATTTTGAGAGTAGCTCGATTCCAATCCATCATCGAACTAGGCTGTGGGGCTAATAGAGGACAGCATTAAGGTGGTGATTAGTATGTATAAATGGTATTAGATGCGAATGGAATAATTTTAGGAATAGAATGGTACGCATGAATAGAATTAGGAGGAAATGGAATGAATATGAGAAATGAATGATGTTAGTATAAATTCTTCTATGTTTGGTATAATAAATGAATGAAAAAGGAATAGAATCTACATTCTTTACTTAATTCCAATACCATAATTGGTATTTAGCAATGATACGTAAGAATGAAATGAAAATATTTTAAGCCACCAAATTATCCTTTTGTACGAAAATTATTAAAATAAAATATTTTATTGATAAATTATTTATATCTCATAATTCTACATTTTTTATGCAATTTTTAATGTTTTATTTCATACAAATGTTTCGTAAAGATAATGATTTATTTATATTTTGAAAAGTAAAATTCATTTTTAATGGGTAAACATAGAAGGATGAGATACCTGGTTAATTTTTCAGGAGTTCGGAGATTATAAAAGAATTCCTTGTAGATAAAAAAATACAATCAATAAGATATATACAAATATTTTGTGGTGGTTTAGAATTTTGTTATTAAATATTAAAGAGTAATTTTGCCAAATATAAAAATAAGTTCGTTCCCATTATATTGGGAATAGCTATACCCATATGGCGTGGAAGGAATAGCCAAATTCATATTTTTAGGAATGGGGATTTCTACAAGAATAATGATTTTTATTCTTAAATTATACCAATAATAGATTTAGGAATAGAATTGAGAATGCTTATTCTATTTCCACTTCAATCATGCATACCAATCATACCATAAGTCCTTTAAAAACTCCTCTTTGTATGGAGCTAATGAAGGCCACATGCTTTACTTTCCTATATAAGTAGAGGACAATCGACTCTTACATGTGGCCTAAGTAGGGATGGGAATAAGCTCTGTTACTCATTAGGGGCCTATAACCCACTACTCTACTTCTAGCCTATTTTGGTGTAGCATATTTTTAATAAAAAACTAGGTCAAAGTTTAAAAAATAATTTTTTTAATTAAATAAGTTAAATTTAAGTTTTTTTTAGAAATTAGTAAAGTCTAACGTCGGCTTGTTTATATTTCTTCAATAAAAAGTATAATAATAATGATCTAGTATTAAATGATTAATTATATTTGATTTCTTTAATTAGTTCTTTATGAAATTTGTTATGTTGTTTAATATTATTTTTTGTTGAAATGATATTATTTATATTTAGATTTGAACTTTTATAATTATGTATTTGTTATTTATTATTTTGATTATTTTTTTTACTAAGGTTTATTACAAGTTTCGGCATATTAAAAATTTAGATTTATATTATAATTACACTTAATTCAAATTTTAGTAGAAAATAAACTTTTAGATAGGCTTTCAAGCCAAATTAAGGTTCTGGAATTTATTAAAAAGAGCTAACCTTAGAAAAAAGCCTATTATATATAATAGACTAGGCTCAAGCTAATTATTTGTATAACAGACAGGGTAGTTAAAACCTACTTTAGCCTAGCATATTTCCATACCTAGGCCTAACCCACCACAAATTAGGAACGAAAATATTTTCATTTACTTTATATTATAAAAAATATTGATACACACAGTGTGCTAACATTGTTAGTTAAGCCTCACGGGCTAGTGTAATAAATTAATTATTATTTGATATTTTGATATAACAATGTATTATTGCTTTTTTCTCAAAAAAAAACAAAAAACAATATTGATCATAATAAAATCAATTCTGAAATTAATTAATTGATTCTAGTAGTGATTTGATGAAATTGTGGCCATTTAGTTTTCATTTCATTTTTATGTACCAATCATTCATTAGTACTAACTTTATGGCTATTTTAGAAGTCACTGTAATTAAAATCATAAAAAAAAACCTTCCATAAATCAACTAGAAATGTTATTCAATTCATCAAAAACCTTTTACAAAATCAATATTGAAATTCAAAAAGAATGTTAGGAACCAAATGAAGTTCAAGACCGTCATGAAAAGTTGACAGAAACACACACTACATTTAAAAGCAAGAAAAACGGATGGATCCTCTTTGGTATCATCGCCATAGGTATAATCGCCATTGCTATTTCATCTTTGCTCGAAAATTGCCCACCCAATTCCCATTTGTATCTCCGCCCCCTCTCCCCTTCGCTTTTTCTCTCGTCTCCCCCTTATATATTCAAGCACTTCCTCACACACAAAAGTAACATATACGCGTATAAAGAGTGAGGATTAGAATATCTATGGCGGTCATGTTGCAATCATTTGGAGTGGCTTCAGCCTCAGTTGCTTTCTCAGATCAGTCTGCCAAGTTTTCTGCCGTTCACTCTCTTCCAGGTTTCTCCTTGTCTGTTTTCCTTGTTCTATCTTTTTTGAATTGTGTTGAATCTTCGATGTACTTTGAGTTATGAAATTCAAGAATTATTGAAAACAATTGAAAAAGATAAAATTTTTGATTGAATTATTATTGTTTGACCACATTTTATTGGGCCCCCCCTCAAATATTCATGTTTTATTTGTTTTCTTTGGTTAATCTTTGTTTTTGGTTTCATCAGTGATGAGATCTGAGGTGAGGTCCATTTCGGGTTCGGTTAATGGACCCCGCAAGACTGGAAAGGGCATTACCAGAGCAGTTGCGGTCTGTCTTCTATTATATCCTCTTAGGTTCATTATTTCATTGCATTTCATTTTTTATTATGCTTTGTTTCATCTTTTCGTGTCTTTAGGCACAGGCTGAAAATCCTGCCTCAGCGGCTTCCAAATCTGGGTGAGATTCTCCGTTCTTCACTATGTTTACCCCAGTTAACTTTACGAATGTACTTCCATTTTCTCGGCATTTTGATTGGAATGGTGGTTTGTGGCGATGTGGCTGTTAATAAGACACTGAGTTAACGATTGGATGCTCCCAAAATGTATGATGTATTGTTGAATGTATGATGTATTGTTGAGTGGTCCATTTTTGATTGAAAACATTTCCTCTCTCGTATCAAGGGTCAGCATGAGACAGCATGAGACAGAGCTTTCTTAATAGTGGTTCAGATGTTTATCAAACACTGCAATGACTAAGGGCTAGGTGATGTAGAGTAGTCACCTTATTTGCAGAGTACAAAACACGATGTTTTGGAAAGTTGTGATTTCAGTTGTTAATTGGTGTCATCTGTGTCTGATTCCAGTGCAGTATTTGAGTTGGGATTTGCCGCTGTGAGCTGTGGCTGTAATTTTGTTTTTAAAATGCAATGTGATTAAGTGCAGTTGCTAGGATGTCCCTTCAATAAAATTGGAACGATACAGAGAAGATTAGCATGACCCCTCCTTAAGGATGACATGCATAAATAGAGAAATGGTCCAAATTTGGGGGGAAAAAAATAAATAAGAAGGAAGTGAAGTTGCTTGGAGAGGCAGATTAGAGGTCACCTTGGAGTAATCCAACAAATGCCTGATGCCAGATTTGAAGTCATAGTGAATCTTTGATGCTGTACCAAGTTGGGGGTTGTAAGGTTTTGTCTTCAGGGCTCAAAACTATGGTTATGCTGAGAGCTGCACAGAAATTAAGCTAAATATATAATCAAGTAGTCCACAAACTGTATGATGGGTTGGAAGGGCTTCTAGGCAAATGCGATTGAAACTTTAATCTAATTATTTGTGAAATTTAGTCATAGCTATAATGGTGATGCTACATAACAATAGCTGTAAAATGAGGTCTCATGAACTTGCTGAAAGAGGTGCCTACTGGGAGGTATGGAAAACTGGTAGATTCACTAGTGTCATACAAGGATTACTTCATGATTTGCATCATATGTATACTAAAATACTTGAACTTACTACCATGCATTCATTTGAGCTTAGGTGGGTTCAAGGTCTGAAAAATTGGATCTAGACTTAGAGATGACATGGCTTCTACAAGTTCTGTTGTTATTACTGAAAAACACATAGAAACTATTTGGTACTTGATGGCCATTAGTAACATAGTACCATTGTTTATAATCAAAGTTACAACAATGAGTTCCATTTAATAATAATTACCATAGGAAGACAAAGATTTAGTGGCATTATGCACTGTAGCAAAATTATATGATTATAACAATTGGTATCTTTTGCTGCACGCTAGTATCAAGAATCACAATGACTTCTTTTCTATCCTTTAATCAACCCTCTGATGTACTCCTTGCAGATACTCCCTCTATCCCAAGAGGATGCCAATTGAATTTTTCTACAAAATAAGAAAAGTCAACATATTTTTCTTTTCTACCAAAACTATTCTTCCTTGTAACAATTATTGTTATATATTTGTAAATTTCAATTAATCTGCAAAACAATTTCACTGGTAATGTTGTATTATCATTGTATAACACTAAATGAACTGTGGAATGCTTTTCTCTAGGATTTTATCTGTATCTTGACATATCTAAAGCTAACTAAATATATTTATAGAGTGCTATTGTAATCAAATCAGTTGTTTGTTATTAGAAATAAGACAAGCATATTGGGATACCAAATAAAGAAATCAAGACAATAGTTTTTCTGGACGGTAGGAGTACTTTTCTTTTTGATGCATTGACTTACACATGTAAAATGCGTTTGTTGTCATAAAACCTGTCAGCATCTTAAGATCTATATATTTATTATGCCATAAGAAATGCCAAAAGATCTTTGTTCACTTTTTCTTAGCAATGATCTATTCTTAAACAAAGGAGTAACTGTAGGCCCTAGATGCTCTGAGTAATTGATGCACAAGAGATTGATGACCAGTTTGCCTAGATGCTTTCATCTGTATGAATGGCATATTTGGTAATGCATGCGGGGATGCAATATCAAGTCAGATGCCAACTTTTTAAGCCTATAAAGGATGAGGTCTGGAGAAAAAAAGATATTAAGGATGGGTAGATGGAGAAAAAGAAATAAGGATGGAACAAAAATATAAAGGGTCTTAAACAATAAAAATACCAATTGCTCCATGATTACCTGATGTTCTTAACAAGGTTCTAAGCTGTTTTGGGTGAAGATAATTGGTTTTGGTCTACAATATTACTAACACCTGAGTTATGGTGTGGGGTATGGAAAAGTCCATTGGATACCTCTTTTTTCAGTTCGATGAGCTAATATTGTGCTATATTGTTAATAGAAGTCAAATTGAGCCATACCTGCTCAATTCTCTATAAAAAGTTAAGAAGTAAACGTTTGCTTAAATTACTGAACAGAAAGTTGGCGATCGGCGTGAACATGTAATTCTTGTAACTTTTCTCATGAAGCAAAGCTACAATGTGTCTTCATATATATATATATATATATCTCAAAATTAACAATACTCCTATGTTTCTGGAAGATGACTGTAAAAGCTAAGTAGATTGGGATGATAAGGGACATGTCTAGAGTCAAATGCATTACAAATTGTGGATTTGATAAGATAACAGCTCATGTCTCTAGAGTTTCTCTGATGTGCTAATCCTAGTTCCAAAGTTGAAAGGTGGAATTTCACAACACATGCTTACCTGAATCTGAGGGACCTCAAATTATTCTTGTTTGTTTTCCAATCTGTCAGAGAGGGACTTGTTTTGGTTTGGGCTCCTTTCCCACCCTGGGGGGAAGTGGGTTTTTAGTTGAATCTGTGTATTAGGTTTTCTATTGAAGTCTGGAGCAATGAATGCTGATTGCCATAGTTTAGGACTATATCTATCTTAGTACATCAAGTTTTGTCTGTTCAAAGGTAGAGCCTTTTTTAAGACTTTCGGAAAGCAAAGTGTGATCACATGTGATTCTATGCTCAAACCAGAAAATAAGCCATGTTTCAATAATTCTATTTTTTTGTTCCAAAATCTTTAACTAGTGCTTGTGGATGCTTGAAAAACCTCTAATAATTATTGGATTTGTTTAGGCATGAGCTGTTGCTGTTTGAAGCCCTTAGAGAAGGACTGGAGGAAGAAATGGATAGAGATCCTCTAGTTTGTGTCATGGGCGAAGATGTGGGACATTACGGAGGGTCGTACAAGGTTACCAAGGGTCTCGCTCAGAAATATGGAGATCTGAGGGTGCTTGATACACCCATTGCTGAAAATTCTTTTACAGGCATGGCTGTTGGAGCAGCAATGACAGGTCTGAGGCCAATTGTTGAAGGCATGAACATGGGATTCCTTCTATTGGCCTTCAACCAAATATCAGACAACTGCGGCATGTTGCACTACACCTCAGGTGGGCAGTTCACAATTCCAACTGTGATCCGAGGACCAGGAGGGGTTGGACGGCAACTTGGTGCAGAGCATTCACAAAGGCTCGAGTCCTATTTTCAGTCAATTCCTGGAATACAGATGGTTGCCTGTTCAACCCCATACAACGCCAAGGGTCTGATGAAAGCAGCCATTCGCAGTGAGAACCCAGTCGTTCTTTTTGAACATGTGCTCCTTTACAACCTAAAGGAAAGAATTCCAGATGAAGAGTATGTATTGTGTCTGGAAGAGGCAGAGATGGTGAGGCCTGGTGAGCATGTTACTATTTTAACATACTCTAGGATGAGATACCATGTCATGCAAGCTGCCAAGACTCTAGTCAACAAAGGCTATGATCCTGAAGTGATTGATATTAGGTCTTTGAAACCCTTTGATCTCCACACCATTGGAAATTCTGTGAAGAAAACCCACCGAGTGCTTATTGTTGAGGAATGCATGAGAACCGGTGGTATTGGGGCCAGCCTCACAGCTGCAATAAACGAAAATTTCCATGATTACTTAGATGCACCAATTGTTTGCCTCTCCTCGCAGGACGTGCCTACTCCTTATGCCGGGACACTGGAGGAATGGACCGTGGTTCAACCTGCGCAGATTGTCGCTGCTGTCGAGCAGCTCTGTCAGTAGCTTTCTCAGCAGTAGTGGTGAGATCAATTCAAGGTTTAGTTTCTATATTCAGCTTCTTTTGCGCCATTGTTTCAGCTTCATTCGCTTTATATCATAATCATGTACTTTTCATTTTCAATTTTTTGGAGCCTAAAGTTTTACGAACTTTAGGTAGTCAAGTTAATTAAAAGACTTTGAACCTTCATAAGTTTTGCTTGTTAAATCAGGCCATGCATCTCTGCATGGGTGGCATCATTTTCTTATCCAAAATATTATATGTTGTTTGTGCTTTAGAATCAAAATTTTTTGTTCTTGAGGGTTGTCCAATTTTGTATTTCCTCACTGGAGGAGCACCTCTCAGATAATTGAAGCTAATTTTGTCATCTGGTTTGTTTGGAAGAAAAACACGAGGGGATGTAAGGTAGACATATGCATGAGATCAAGTAATAGTTTAAGGGATATAGTTTTTGAACTGTTAGTAGGACATTGTTAACTTAGAGGTTGTTTGGGTGAGCTTATAGACTCTATTAAGCATCTTATAAGATGTTTAATAGTTTATAAATTAACAAAAAGTGTTTGGTAATTTTTTTTTAAAAAGAGCTTATATGATCTTAAAATAAGATTTGAGAAGCTTACAAGCTTTTTTAAAAAAAGTAAAGAGATTTTGGCTTATTTTGAAAATCTTAACAAGTTCTTTCATTTTTAATCATTTTAATTATAAAATTGTTATTAATAACATCTTACAATTTTTAAAATTTTATTTTATCCAAATATTTTGATAATTTATTTTAAAAATAAGATATAACATTTTATAAATTTCAAAAATATTTTATAAGATGTTTAAAATGGACTTAGCCAAACACCGTATGGAGGTTCTCTGCTGAATTGCAGTAAAGTCTACCAATTTGGGATCCCATCAATTTGCAATAATATTCCCGTCAATAAATTATAAGATCCTCCATTTTAGCATGTGGTGTAAATGTTGGTTCATATCTCAATGGGATGTAAAACCTCTCAGGTTCATAATCTTATTACATTTATTTTCTGCTGGGCGAGTGTGATTATTTTAAGTGAGGTATTTCCTCTGTTTTTTAATACACACACACACACACATATGTATAGGAAGAGAGAAAAAGTAAAGGCTTTGTATTAACAAGTTATATACGCTCTTGATACGTCTAGTAATGGTTCTTGTAGGCTGGATTGATAATGGGTTTAAATTCATGAGCCATGAATGGATTGGATTGAACATCGGTTGATTCAAATTTGGGCTGGTTTAATACAAAAGTTATGGGAGTGTTGGCCATATTTTGAGTGAACATTTTTTTTTC
>JACGDI010005482.1:273424-296355 GCA_014898725.1 Jacaranda copaia | reverse complement strand
CCCCCCCAAATATTCCGAAAATACTGTCAATTTTTCAATTCTTTTATCAAAAATTTCTCAAACTTCATCCTTATCATCATTATTTAATCATTTATACAATGCTATTTTAAAATTATATCCAATCATCATATTTATGATAATATACATTTTAAATTATTATATACATATATTAAAATTACATATATTAAAATTAATATTTAATTTTAATTTCTCTCCATTAACAAAATAAAGAAATAATTAATTTGGTATGAACATTGAAAAATATCCCATCGTAAAACATAAACAAACATACAAATACTTTTCAAAATATTTTCTAACTATTTTTCAAAATATAAATAAACATTCATTATATGCTTTATTCTTACTATAACATTTCTCAATCATTCTCCAAAGTTCATTTCCCTAGAACATACAACCCAAACACCACAGAATATATCCAAGCATTTCCTATTTTTTTTATTAAAAAAATTGCTATGCTAATTTTGTCAGATTATGACTTGTTATATTTATTTTACCATATGTCAATTAATTATTATTTACCAATTGAAGTTGATAATATTCAAATTAACTTATAGTTATTTGTTATTTTATGGCATTTCCTCTTGTATAAGTACAAATGTCATAAACATAAAAATAGTGCGAATTGAACGGTCACCGATCCCTAGGAGACATATATATATATATATATATATATATCTATAAGCAAACATTTGAATCAGGAAATGACTTTTTGAAATACTCTAGTGCCAAATTGTCCTGTAAAAAATAATAATGACTTTTAAAAGTTATTTAATAAATACTAGTATACATTTATAAGTTAATGATAATTAAATTACATTATGAATCTATATAATCGATCCAATTATAGGTCTATATATTTATTTTTTGGATTGGATATGTTTACAGTCATAATTTAATTGAACTTATTCTAAATTGAACTCAACTTAGATATATTAATACTAAACTCAACCCAAAACGCTAGTTGAGTTGAGTTAAAATATGTTTTCACAATCCATTTTGTCACACCTAATTTTCACAGTAGTTTCAACAACATAAAATTTCCTTGCTTTGCTTTGATTATGTCAGTGTTTATTTTAGTGCTTTCTTTGCTCTAAATTTATTTTGGCGCTTTTGGTCAGGATGCGTAGAGACATGCTCTCATTATACTAAATATATGATTCTTCCTCTTGATTTATGGCCATGACAAGTGGGACATAATTGTAAGTTTTGAAACTGATAGTATCCCACTTTTTTATGCTTCATTTTCTAATAATATGTATTAAATGTTTTTGATGGTATTATCTTTGTTTCGAATGACAAATCCTCATTTAAATAGAATCACAATTTTTTCTTATATTTTAGCAATTTTAGTGATAAATTAGAGGTCATTGCACTGTACTAATTGCATTGAATGTACTGAATTTAATTATTAATTTCTTATTTACTAAAATCCATTCTATTGATTAGCCATTGAAATGTTTTATACAGATATTGCTCATTTGGTTAGATTCATGCTGCAAGTTAGGTGGCTTCCAAATGCAGTGTTTGTATTAGTTTGATGTGTAACTTTTGGATGCAGAATGGAAGGCGGAACCATTTAGTAAAGTTTTATTTCTTCAATGTATTTTATACTATCGATCATTTAAATGTTTCAAAAAGACATTTGGAAAATGGCGAGGATAAAGAAATATATAAAAATCATGAAAAATAATAAAAAACTGGATTGTTAAATAATAAAAAAATTATGAACCATATTAATATAATTCAATTCAAATATAGATAATAGAAGCACATTTATCATACCTTGAATAATGCAAAAATTTCAAAAATGCTCTGGAACACATTTGAAACATGATAAAAATTAAAGAAACATAAAATCATAAAAATAATTTAAAAAAATTAGATTGCCTATGTACAATTTAAGCATATCCATCATAACTTGAGGTTCTAAATGAAAGTTACTTGTTTAAGCATATTTATTGTAATTTAAAATTGATCTGATATTAATTAATTAATGGATGCATATGTAGCACAGCTAGATCTTTTTACATTATCAATTACAAAAAAAAGAAAAAAAATGTTACAAAGAATTGAGAGGATATTTATATGGACTAACATCTTCAAGATATTTGAAAGTTTACAAGATGTTTTGCAATGTTTGCTAAAATTTTTTAAATATGAGTTCATAAAATTTCAAAATAAATTAGAACTTTAATAAGCTCCTCTAAGAAAATAGAAGTTCCTGGCTTATTTTTGAGATTTTTTAATTTTCATTTTGAGGATTTTAATTACAAAAATTATTATTTTAAAATTTGGCAAATTTTGTTACTTTATTTTACCTAAACACTTCAAAACTAATATTTTTTTTAAAATAGGAACTAACATTTTATAAAATTTAATAATGTTATATAAGATGTGAGAAACTTATAAAATATGAAATTTCTGTTATAAATTTGCCACATCCAATGGGATGATCTTGTTGTTTCATTTATTTCCTTTGTCAAAAGTTTTGAAGTATCATATGACTGTCACAAACCCTCACCAATCAAAATTACTATTTCTAATCCTTCAAGTGCTATAACAAAAAGGTCGGTTTTGACTTTTGTCACAAGAAGTATGTCCAAAAAGGCCATAATCATTTTCTGAGTTGACAATCACTTTAAGCTGTTGAGAAGACTTTATCATATCTTGCTAATGCAAATGAAGATAGTGGAGACTTAGAGGATAAACCGACATCATCTACTCCTCGCTCAACATTAAGTTCTTCATCTACGTGAAGCTTAGAGTGTATCAAGGTGACAAATATTACAATCTTGAAAGAGCAAATTGCAAATTTGATGAGAGTTATTAAAGGACTCACAAAAAGTCCAATAGCAAGATACTCAAATAAGCTAACAAGAAGCTGGATAATATGGTAGTTATAGAATGAGAAACCAAGTTAAGGCTTATAATGAAGTTGAGACATCTACAAAGTGAAAGTAAAGCAAAAATGATAAATCTTCAACTAAAGAACTACAAGTTTTATCTTATCCATGATCCTTATAGACCATTTGAATAAGTTTATCATTAGGACTATCAAAAACAAGATCGATGAGAGCACTAAATTGTCTATGATGTATTCTAAATCATACACTCAAAGAATTAATTACTTGAAGATGCCAATTGGTTATTGAATCCCACAATTTCAAAAATTTGATGATAAAGGTAACCTAAAGCATCGCATGACCTATTTTGTCAAAACTTATATTAATGCGAGAATCTACAGGGTGTAACACTCCAAACTGAAAAAATGTAAATGAAAGTGGAAATTTAAAATTTAAATTTATAGTGAAGATTAAAGAATTAAATTAATTAAAATATTTAGGAAAGATAACTAATAAAAATTTGGATTAGGCCTTAGTTAAATAAAATTTAAAATAAATGAGGGTCTTAGTAAAATAAAGAAAATTGGGAGGACCTAAAAATTAACCCAGTTGGGCTTAATTGTTAGAAATTCAAAAGTTAATAGGGTCAATATGTAAAAAAATGAAAATTTGGGGACTTAATTGAAAGCCAGGGGTCATTTTGTAAGGCATTTTAAAGTTGAGTGGTAGCATTGAAAATAGTGGAGAAGTTTTGGGCTCAATTGTAATTAGGTCATAGTTGATTTGTATATACAATTTAAGGACAAAAATATTTTAAATTCTCACAAATGCACCAAAATCTCCCACACTCGATTTGCTATTGTTTTACCTTGAAAGTTAATTCTAACCCAATAAACATGTTCCTTACCTAGCAACAACCAAGCCCGTACCAAAATTTTTCAGAAATAACTGGAGAAATGGGATAATTTGGTGGTCAGTGGTTGAAGGTGGTCGATGGGGGTGGGTTGTTAGTTTTGACCAATCGAAACTAGGAATTAGGATGTGGGTTGTGACGGTTTCAACACGGGGAACATGGTGGTAGCTTCAATTTGAGGATTGGTGGTTGGATTAGAAAGAATTAAGGGTGAGAAGATGCAATGGCAATAGGTGGTGCACACTGTTTTGGTGCAATTCACCAACGAATGGGTTGACGAAGGAGAATTTGTTCGAGGGGTTCGACTGGGCTTGATGTGATGTGCCTTTGGGTAGGTCAGGTTGCACTTTGGCGGTGCTCCGGTGACTTGTATATAGAAACTTGGGATTCTCGTTCCAAACGCAATTATATTGAAATTGGACTTGAATTGGACTTAAACTTTGTCCAATTTGATAAATTTTGATTTTTGTCGAATTTAATTACCTTAAATTGATTTAATTGAAACCTAAGTTAAACTAAGATGGCATTGGGCATTAAATTAGCTAAAATAATTCTATTAGCAAGACTTTAATTATAAGGTTTAATTATAGAATTTAGTGTTGACTTTGGGTTGGTACACACCTAATTAAAATAAGTTGAACTTAATTAGCACTATTGGAAAGACTAAAACTACGAGCTTATAGTAGGAATTTATTTTGAAAACCTAATTGTTAAAATTAAACTAATTAACCGTGCTCATACCAAGAGTTATAGTAACATTATATACAGCCACAAGGAAGCTGCCATGTCCTTGTTGATCAACTATTTGTAAATATAACATACAGGAACATTTCTAAAACACTAAAATGCAACATAAATTAAGATAAGAAATATAATGCCATTAGAATCAATCTTCTTATATCGCATCTATTGACGTCAGATGAGGATGTACGGACACTGTTGAGGCATAATGAGTTATTATCATGAGAGTATCAGGTGATTTTATATTAACTTTATTTGGTGGGGAAAGATATTTGTTATTATGCCCTTGCCACGTGATTTTGTTGTATTGTGATTCAATGATTAATAGTTGTTTGTTCTATGTTATTCTTTAACTTGATGTTGAATCTGACAGGCTATTTGAGCTGTTTTCTTTGCTCAAAAGTCTTGGGCTGTTATTATCTAAGTTCTCAATCTTATTTGATACAATTCTTATCTTATATATTTATATTAATATATATAAATTCTATTTGACCCTTTCTTTGCTGAAAGTTGTCATTCATTTGTGTAATATTGACTTGCTATCCTTGTATTTCTCTTAAGTAGTTTATTTGGACCTTTCTTATTCTTATATATGATTTTTGAGCTATTCTCATCTAAATTCCTCACCTACTTTGAGTTGTTAAATCCTTGAACCAAAAATCACTCTTACATGAGTTTTGATAAAATCAATAGTTTGTGAAAGTTCACCACACATAGCCCTTACATCAATTTATGGCTTCGATTCGATCATGATTTATGCTATATCATCGAAAAATGGCAGTTGTGCATGGAAAATGGATTTTGAAATACGTATTCTAATATTACCATGATTACTGCCTTGAAATGCGCTTGATACTCATTGCTTGATTGCTTGTTGTCATGGAAAATCAAAATATTTGTTAAAATGCTATTGGATATGTTACATGATCTACATAAACGTAAGTAATAACATTGGGGGTGGGCCCCTGGGATTGGTTACGAAAGACGATCGGGGGGAATAGATCGATGGTGACTGTTCTTTTGGTTAATACCCATACATGCTGTACATATGACCTAATCCCATAACCAGTTGGAGGTGGTTGTCTATGAACTGGTGAGGCATGCGGCCATGCCTAATGTTTGTTTGTTTGTTTGTCTGAGTCGATATCACTCAAAGCTTGGAGGGATAAGGATTTTCATATTTTTGAAAGTGGAGTGACAAGAAAGAAAAACCACTAACAATGTATTAGTGAAAATGTTTGCTAAATGATAATCACTTAATTTCCTTTAGCTATTAATAGTTTCCTATGCTAGACATATATCTTGCATCTTTGTAAATATTTTGATTAGCACTATCAACTTTAAGGCTTAACTGTTATTGTTCTATACGCGGTGATCATTTATTCATTATTAGCTCACTAAGTCATTTGGACTTACAGTTTTGCATTGTTTCCTTCTATTCTTTTCCTTAGATAAGGATTTGTAGGAGCTACATAGGAGTAGGCTCGATAGTTCAACGTGTACATAATTTTTCCTGATGTAAATATATAGCGTTGGAAATTACTGAGGCTTCTTGTATCATAATATGCTCTAATAGCTTTCCTTTTGGGTGTAATATTTCTGTATAGGTGTGAACTGTTAATAACCAATGCATATGAAAACTTTTCCCCCTTTAGTGAGTTTGGATTTCTTTGGGTGAATTGAGAAACATTACAGTTCTTGGTGGCTCTTCGGCTGGAGGCACCCACCTCTAGCTAGGGGTGCTACACAGGGACTACCTTGTTAAATAATTTATTTAGTCATTGAAAGGAAATAACTTTGATTGATATGTGTATTGACTTGGGAGTAAGATCAATTGATTGTTGGGACAGTTAGGATGAGAGTTCCTCAATTACTTTGATAATACACGATATGGTCAACATGATTGAACTCACTAATTTGTGCCAATAAAAGGAAAAAGCTATCATTGAGACACTGACTGAATCAATCATTGGAGTAATCTAGTCTTAATTGCAAAAGTACCTTATCTGAAACTTTTATGATTGGGATGTGCATTTTAAAAAGGCATTGGAGTCTTTTCTACAAACTTTGAAGAATAAATTGGGTTTTGGTGGGATTTTGAGGGATGAATTTGGTTAGTTTATACTAGCAATGTCCATTCCTTACCTTGGCAGAAGCTATAGGGTTCCGGGAAGCTTTGAGTTGGATTAAAGATAATTGTTCTTCACCTATTTCATTTGAATTGGATGCTCCATTCATTGTCAACATAGTAAAGAATGATTCTTGTGATTTTTTTCACTTTGGTGCTATCATTGATGATTGTAAATCCATTTTATCAAACTTAGATTGTTTAGTTAGGTTTATTAGATGTTTAGTGAATCAAGTTGCTCATCAAATTGGGAAGGTGGTTGATTCTTTGTCTAAATCGGCCTTGTGAGTTTGTCACGCACCCACTGTTCTTTTGGATGTTCTTTTTGAAGACATGAAATAAAATTTTCTCCCTTAGTGTAAAAAAAAAAAAAAAACCAAGAACTTTGAAGAATTGACAATTCATGCACATAATATTGAGAAAAGTATGAAGTTTGACAATCAAGAGTGCTCAAGTGATACCAATAATAATTAATGAAGATCAGAAAGAAGTAATATCATACTTTATCACTATTAAATTTATTTTTTCAATGCTTCGGGATGCGAGAATAACTATCTAAAATTTTCAAATAAAGTATGCCAAAGTACTGATAGATACAAGCTTAAATTTTCTTGAATTTCAAGATTGATGTCTTTATAAGATACTCCTTGTTATGAGTATAAACTATCAACAAGTTTAAATAAATTCAAAATAGTCCTCCACATGAGTGGAAAAGGTCTATAGTTGAATTAAATGAAACTTCTTGAAGGTTAAGGTTCCAAGCGAACTAAGCCAACTTGCGATTTTAATGAGCTAGCTCAAAAAGTGTTTGAGCTCAAGTTCGAGCCAAGTTCATATAAGGTTCTAGCTAAGCTCGAGCCAAATAATTCTTGTTTGTAGCTTGCAAGCCTATATTTTTTAAAAAAAATAATATTTATATATAGAAATTATAATAATATATTATTTTTTATATAATATAAAATATTTCACGTTTCGAGCTCGAGTTTGAGCCTAACTTTATCACAATGTCGAGCTTAACGAATCGAGCCGGGCCATGCTGAGTCCAAACATTGGCTCGAGACTCAATTTTCTGATCTCATTGAACTCGAGTTTGAGCCTAAAAAATGATCAAAACTCAGCTCAACTCAACTTGTTTACATCCCTATTGAAGGTTGTTTGATTTTATATATCCTCACTGGAGGAGCATCTATTAGATAATTAGCTCTAATTTTGCTATCAGGAATGATTGCGAGAAAAGTATAAGGAGATGTATGGTAGAACTATGCACAAGATTAAGTAATGGTATATGGGATGTAGTTTTGGAACTGTTAGTGGAGCATTGTTAACTTTGTTGTGGAGGTTATCTGCTTTATTGTAGCAAATCTACCTCTTTGGGACAGGTAAAGTATAGAGGTTTCCTATCATGTACCTGCTAATTGTAGCAACTATTGATGGAAATTATTATTAATGCAGTAAATTTCTATATAATTAACGTTGTGCCTAAAGTAGGTTGCCATGGCACGAGTATTAATGTCTCTCTTGTGACTGGTGGATGTCTTAGCAAAAGTTGTCCTATTATGTAACTCCATATATCCTACGATTCCCTTTGGCTTTGTATGGCAATTGCAAAGGTTTAATTTCTATTCTGTTGTCATTCAGAACATACTCAATCATATTAATATCCATCAAGAAATAATAAAATCTTCTAGTTTAGTTTGTAGCATAAGCGTTATTTCTTATCTCAAAGGGATGTAAAACATCTCATTGGTATAACGGTAAATTTGTTTATTTATGTCTTGACCGCTTACAAATTTGATGTTATGTTTGACTTAATTACTATTGAATAAAAAGATCGTTTTAATGCATTTACTTCCATCCATGTGTCTAAATCAAGAAGTTGGTGTAGTCTTAATGATTTTTAACATTTAATAAATTTAGTGAAAAAATGAAAATGATCATATAAAGTGTTTGTGTATGTCTTCTATCCTAAGGTCTCACATAAGCCGGACAACTTCATAATCTTATTAATTACATTTATTTTCTCCTGGGCTAGTGTGACTATTGTAAGAAAAACCTTTTTCTTTTCTTTTCTCTCTTTTTTTTTCTTTCCTCAACCTTTTTTAATAATCTAGTAGCTTGTATGAACAACTATAATATGATAAATTCCTCGATGTCTTGTTTCTTAAATAGATTGTTTCTTTGTTCATGTGTAATGAAATAGTAAAAGCTTCTACAAACAACATTTCTCTTTGTTCATGAGTAACGAAGTAAAAGTTTTTATTTGAGGGGTGATACTAGAATAACTCATTAGAAGTAACAATTAGTTCAATCTTTTGACATGTTAATTATAACTATCAGTATAATTTTATGTTAAAGTGTCTATCAACTAGTAATCTCTTGACAGATATTTTTGGTTATCTCAATCATTTTACATATAATTCTCTGCAGTACTAAGTTAATCTTAGTGCTCTCTATTGTGCTAAATTTATTTGGTGCTTATCATAGAAAATTGACTCATGCATAGAGTTTGTTTGAGTACCTTTTGTTTTACTAAATTTATTTTGCTGCTCATGACAACCAATGGATAATGCATAAGGTTATGAAGTAGTTATGCTAAATATTATTTCTTCCTCTTGATTATTGGCCATGAAAAGTGGAATATACATGTAAATTTTGAGCCCGGAAGTATCCACTTTCTTAGACAACATCCTTTTCTAATAATATGAATTGGACATTTTTAATGGTATTATTCTTGCTTCATATGACACTCTCTCATGAATTAAAACAAAGTTATAGATCTTATACTATAGCAATTTTAGCAGTTCTCTAGGGTATCTTACATTGCATTAATAGCATTGAAAATGGTGAATTTATATGGATTTCTTATTTACTAAAAGCTATTTTACCTACTAGTTATCGAAATGTTATGCAAATATTTCTTAATTGGTTAACTTCATGTTCACAGTTAACTGTCTAATTTATAAGTTTCTCAATAATGCAATGGTAGCTTTGTATATGTTTTCCATGTGGATTTCATCAATGTTCTACTTTCATTGTAGAAATGAAAGGTTGAACCATTGATTAAAGTTTTTTTTAATTTCTAGAATGTCTTTTGAGCAGTATTCATAACTTTTAAAAAATGTTTTAGAAACGAGATTCAAAAGTGATAACATTATAGAAACTGACACGTAGAATAATCATGAAAAGTAGCAAATAGTGGAAAGAGTTGAATTGCTGAATGTTGATATACAATTCAAGTATATTCATCATAACTTGGTGGCAATTTTCAAAGTCATTTTGCCGAGTAGAATTTTTAACAAATAGCTAAGAGTAATTTGAATAACCTATAGTGGTGTGAGACCTATTTTGAAGTCTTCAATTATAAAAAATAGATTACAAAGATATAAGAGGATGTTTAGGTACATTTATAAATTTTTAAAAATACCTATCAGATACATTAATGTTTGAAAGATATAAAATATTTTCAAATGTTTTGTAAAATTTTTAAAAGATGAGATCATAAGATTTCAAAATAAGAACCTAAATTTGTAAGCTCTTTCTAAAAATAAAGAAATCTTGATTTATTTTTAAACTTTTAATATACTCCATTAATTTTGAAAAATATAATTAAAAAATTATTATTACTTATAATATTTTATAGATTCTATTGTCTTATTTTCACAAACACTTAATGAATTGATCTTCTAACAAGTTAATTTCAAAAATGTCTCGTAAGGTTCCGGAGTTTTTATTGTTTAATATGACTAGCCAAGCACTTTTTAAATGTGCATCATCATAAAAGAATATAAACCAGCTTTGTTAAAATATTTAGGGAAATAAATAGTTGCATGAAAGATAAGAGTTATTGTTAGAGAATTTAGAAAATGTAAATTTATTAAAAAAATATGATATTAGTGACATGTATGGAAAAATATTTTTTTTTGTCTTGTAAGATTTCTCGTATTTTAATTTTGTCCTTTCTGTTACACAATTTCAAATTTAGTCCTATAAGTTAAATTTTTTTTTGCATATTTAAGGGAAAAATAGAACATTGTGAAAAATTAATAGAGATTATCAAAACTACACTCAATTTTCATTGAACTATAAATATTTTTTAGTGAAAATTTTAATTCATGCAGTTGAAATTAATTGTCTGGTGAATCATTTTCTTTCGGAGACACTTAATATTCATTTGAGTTCATTCAGTTGTTAGTTCCCATGTTTAGAAAAGCTTCCCATTTCTAGTTTATGACTTTCCATGTCGAGGATCTCTATTAATTGCCTTTTTTTTAGCATCTTCAATTTATTTGTGTATGTATATAATTGTTTGATCACACTGCTGCAGATATCATGGAAAGACGTGCAGGGAGAGGTTGGTGATCATATAAATATGTAAGAGTGATTCATTAATTTCTATATTTCCAAATGCCAAATAAGTTGGCCAGTCACGTGGGTGACTCAAGCAATGATGTCAACAATCTTTACACGATGTGCTGACGTGGAAATCAATATTGAAATCCATTGATCAATCGGAATGATGCAGCATATTAGGATGCCAAAAAAGCCCCTAAAAGACTATAAGAAAACACTTCTTTACTAAAGAAAAAATTGTGATAAAAAGGACTCTATTACAGTCTGAAAATAATTGCGATAGATTTTTTATGGATTACTAATGAATTTAAAAAATTAGAAAAAATATATATTAATAATGATATTTGTGATGTATATAAAGAGTTCGTTATAGATTTCATAACTTTAAATATGATTCTTTGATCCGTCATGGAAATCCATCATATAGTTAGTTTTGTGACATACTTTGTTTTTGTTACAAAATTAATCAGTGACGAAGCATATATTGATGAGTTTGCAAGATAAATCCATCACTTAATGATATATTTCATTAGATTAATGATAAACTTATTCACAAATACTACAAAAAAATTCATCATTTCCAATAGAATTTCCAATTGCTTCTCGCGGATTTTCAATGAAATGATAAATTTCCAACGAATTTTTTCTTGTTGAAGAAACCCTTATCAAAAATCAATTTCTAACTGATTTACGTTTAGTGCTCACCCATTGGAAACTTTTTGATGAATTTTTTTTCCAATTTGTGACGAAATTTTGATAGTAGCAAACTATCAAAATTTTGTCACTTTTCCAATAGTTTGTTTCATCGGATACCTTTTCGATGCTATTTCGTCTATTTTCCATTGGAAATTTTAATATATTTTCCTTTTATTTTTTACATGTGCCATGGAATGTTGATGGATAATAATTTATGTCAGAAAGCCATTGAAATTCCATCGGAAATGCTTTATTTTTTAATGAATTTTTAATAAGTTTTATTTCATCGTACATGTAACATGTTGATACGTGTATATAAGATAACATATAATTATAATACAAGAAAATTAGAAATAATCAGAACAAAAATTAAAAAAAAATATAATTTTATAAATATAAATTTTAAAAGTTATAATTCATAATTACAAAAGCCAAAAAAAAGAAAATCTTATCTAGTAGCCGGTAGCATCATCATCACCGAAGTTGAAATAATCATCTTGCTTGGTGTCATGCTGTTGGTGGTCATCATCACCTTGTTGGGGCGAGAATCGTTGGTGGTAGGTCGAGGTGGGCGAGTTGAGGGTTGGATAGTGGAACTTGATGGAGCATCCCTTTGCATGAATAGTTGGGAGATCAAATTCTTGATCGTGCTCAACTGCTCCAAGAACGTGGTCTACATATCATCGATCTAACCCTGCAAATGGGCCTTGAAGCATTCTTCCAATTAGGATGCAGTTGATACACTAGGTTCCTCCTGAGGCACGATGGTGTACAAGGGTGACTGCTAGTAGCTCAGCCCATAAACCTACCCTTTTTGTTAGGGCCACCCACAACCTAAGTCCACAACTTAACCTGAGACTACTGGGTCCCTGCATTGCTCCCATAACCCTCTAGATGAGATTGGGACTAAAGCGCTTGTTGGAGGCTCTCCTACAAGGTATAAAAATAAATATATGAATGTAATATATTAATATAACTAAACAATCTTATGTAATATGTCATAATAATAAACTTACAGTATCTCTCTTTGCCCTCTCATCCACCCAGCTCTTATCAGCTTGCCTTTAGCAGGTACAGGCAAAAACCTCCTCCACTATCGGGGGACTCTACAACTCCCAGACTTACTAACTCCAAAGTACAATGAATATGAGAAACAAATTTGGCAAAGCCTCCCCTAAAATTGTTTTTTTCCCAAAAAAAAAAGCTCAACAATGAAAACATAAGATAGCTAATAACAAATGGAAAGGGCACCAACCCTTTCCCATCAACCATGTTATGCAAAGATTATAAACATAAAAGAAAGTAACAAACATTCCAAATATAAACTAAATTTACTAAAGAGTAAAAATTAAGAAAGTTACTAAATGCTCGGTATGTGTGCTAATAGATAAACGCCCTCCTGTATGGATGGATCCATGGGTTTTAGAAGCATGGTTCTTCTTGGCCTATGCGAACTTCTTTTGAAAATCTTGGGACTGCTAGTGCTAGTATAAGGCAGGTCAATTGTCCTCGCCAATCCACTCTGGCCTTTTACCCATCTTCCAGGAGTGGCCAAACATGTCACTTAGTTGGTGACCCCCTTTAGTGTTGAAGACCATCTAAAAATGGCACTCGTGTTAGGGGTCCCAAGCGACATATCTCCATCAAATAAAAAGAGATTAGTTAGTGTACCTAAAATACGTAGACATACTTAATTTTTACTTTTTAAATTTTAAAATAAGTTTAAAAATTCCAATTTTTTAGATTTATGTAATTCTTAATGCTTTTTCAACACTTATACTTTTTTGAAAAACTTAAACTTTATATTTATGTAATTTTTAATATTTTGCAACACTTAAATTTTTATAAAAACTTAGAAATTTATACTTATATTAATTTTTTGTATCACTTATATATTTTTAAAAACACCACCGAATAAGATGGTGAGGAGTTTGGCATGCACCCCTTACCTGTCATTAATTTAAAAAAATAATTACATAAAAGTGGATATGACCAAACCTTTAAATGAAAGTACATATTAATAATGAAAAGAAATAAACAACTTTGTAATATTTAAACATCTAAATATGCCCAATGATAAACTAGTTGTTCACTCAAGTGATTTAAATTGCTCTCAGATTGAGGTGCCACGGTGGATGCAATTTCAAGCCATTCTTATTTTATAAATTTATAATTACATTTTTTATTTTAATTCTTAATTTATAATTTTTACAAATTTGTAATTTAAGATTTATAAATTATAAATTTATAATTTTTCTAAATTAATAATTTATAACTTATAATTTAAAAATTATAAATTCTTAAATTTTTAAAAATTATAATTTATAATTTAAATTAAAAAAATATTGCAGGCTAAGTGGGCTACCTTGTGAGTCGCATTGGTTAGCCATGAGTTGGGCTAGCTTGCGGTCATTCATGGCTCGCGAGCCAAGTCGGTCGAGGGTTACAAAATTTTAGCTCAGAACGGGTTTTCAAATGAGCCAATTCAACCTAGCCCATATTAAAGAATTAAATGAGCTAAGCTAGGCTAATTTTTTTTGTGGGCCGACATCTCTAAGATGTATTGTGGCTTCTAGTGAGAGGAAGGCGTGGGGTAGGCATAAATTAATGACAAGCCGACAAGGTGGTGGGAGATTGGTTGCATGGGAAGTGTGTTTGATGGGCTGGGGAATTCGTCCCTTGACCTCAGTTAGAACCCCTACCTTAATCGATGGTAGGGCGACGGAAACTAGACTGATATGCTATCTATAAAATAAAAGCAAACATCACATAAGGACAATAATTAATATTATTACAACAACTTAATATTTTCGTATGTCAAATTCTATAAGAGGCTATACTATCATTAGAGCTAATGATAATTCAATTGTACTTGGATAAAATATACTTCATTTTTAGTTCACTTTTTAGTTAAAATTGAAGTTTAGATATATAAAATACATCATTCAAATACTTCATACTTTCTATCTACCTTGCCTTATGGTTGTAATAAGAGGAGAGTTTTAATGATCCATTGACATTCCAATGCTTAATTGGTTGTCATTTATTTACAATAATAAATTTGGGTAGACAAAAAGACTGAAGAAAATTTCAAATGAATGAATGAATTTTTTAATAGAAATTTTTATTAGAAAATATATTCGACTATTTAGTTTGGTAATTATGTAATGATTCTCTACCAGAAATGCTAGTACTATAGAAAATTATGCTACGATCATAAGTTGAAAATCCACTTGAGGACCTCAAGTGGATTTTCAACTTATGATATTAGAATAATTTTCCACAGCACTAGCATTCTTTAAGAGTCATTACATTTGTCTTTTTTGGGGTTGTTAGAATAGCATTGTGAAGATATGATGATGAAATTTTTATTCTTTATGTTTCTAACTTTTGAAAATCTTTGAGATATATGTGGTTGAATTTTTAGTTAGATTTTTAATCATTTAAGTTTAAAATAATTTGTTAGATAACCATTTGGAATAAGATGGAATTTAGTTTCATAAACTACCTTGATTTTTTCTGATAGTCTAAGTTATCCTATATGTTCTTTTTTTTTTTTGAAAATTCAGCCTCAATAGTATTTTTTTATGATCTCAACATTAATTATAGTTTCGTAAGCTACCTTGGCTATTTTGGAATATCTAAGTTATCCTAAATTCGATTCTAAACTAAAAGGCCTCATTTGCTTTGAAGGATGATGCATCATAGATACATAATCCAAGCAGTCTGACCTCTTAGTAAGCCATATATGGTTCTAGACTTGTATTGATTGCATTAAAGGAAAGCAAACAAAAGGTACCAATAAAAGGGCTACTAGAAGTTTTGGACTACTTGAAGTAATCTATGCTGATATATGTGGACCACTTCATCCTTCATGTATAAGTGGTGAAAAATGTTGACAACTTCTCATGTTATGGTTATGTCTATCTAATTAAAGAAAAGTCTGATGCTTTGAATGTCTTTAAAATTTTCAAAGCAGAAGTGGAAAACCAATCAGATAGAAAAACTAAAGTTGTGAGAACAGATAAAGATGGTAAATATTTTGAAAAATATAATAAGACTGGTCGTAATTTGGGGCTATTTGCTAGATTTCTTCAAGAAAGTGGAATCATTGCTTAGTACACTATGCCTGGAACTCCACAACAAAAAGGTGTGGTTGCACGGTGCAATCGCACCTTAATGGAAATGACTAGGTGCATGATTAGTAACTTAACTCTTCTGGAGTATCTATAGGGTGAAGCCATTAGAATAGCTATGTATATGTGAAATTGAGTTCCTAGTAAAGCTATCCCAACAACTTTTTTTGAGTTATGGGTTGGACGAAAGCCGAGTTTAAATTATATACATATGTATTGCTAAGGCAAGGCTTTACAATCCACATGAGAAAAAGTTGGATTCATGGACTATTAGTTATTTCTTTATTGGCTATTTGGCATGGTCCAAAGAATATAGATTTTGTTGCCCTAACCACCAAACTAGAATAGTAGAAACACTCAATGCAAGGTTCCTTAAGAATGGTGTTAATAGTAGGAGTCGTGATAAAAGAGAAGTTGGATTAATTCCAAAATCATTAGAAATAGCTAATGGGCTTGCACTTCTTCATGAGAGAGACATTGATACTTCTATTACACCAATTATAAAAGATCATGGAAATACTAGAATTGTGGAGATCTCAAAGAGAAAAAAAAAAATCTGATGACTATACTATGTATCTACAAGAACAAAGTGTTGATTTTGGCATTATGACTTATCCCTTAATGTTTTCATAAACCATGCAAGGTGACGAATCTGAAAAACAGATGGATGCAATAAAAGATGAAATGACATCCATGCAAATAAATCAAGTCTAGGAATTGGTCAAATTACTTGAGGGACATGTTCCTATTCAATGTATATGGGTCTTTAAAACAAAAAGGATTCCAAAGGTAATATTGATAGATATAAGGCTAGGCTTGTTGCCAAAGGATTCACTCAAATGGAAGGCATTGATTACAATGAGAATTTCTCACCAGTTTCTACAAAATACTCATTTAGAATTCTTATGGCTTTAGTAGCTCATTATGATTTAGAGTTACACCAAATGGATGTGAAAATAGCCTTTTTGAATGAAATCTAGATAAGGAGATATACATGGTACAACCTGAAGGATTTTGAAGAAAAAGAAAAAGAAAAATTGGTATGCAAGTTGGGTAAATCCATATATGATTTAAAATAGGCTTCTTGTAAATGGTATCTTAAATTTCATGATACTATTACTTTCTTCAAATTTCAAGAAAAAAAACTTGATGATTTTACATATCTGAAGGTTAGTGGGAGCTATTATATTTTTCTAATACAATATGTGGACGATATTTTACTTGCGATCAATGATATGTGGTTATTGCATGAAACTAGAAGATTTCTTTCTAGTAACTTCAAAATGAAGGATATGAGTGAAGCATCCTTTGTACTTGGCATTGACATTTATCGGGATAGATTGAAAGAAATTCTTGAACTATCTCAAACGGCTTATATCAGCAAAGTACTTGAAAGATTTCATATGCAACATTGTTCATCAAGCCTTGCTCCTATATAAAGAAGATAAATTGAACAGCAATCAAAGTTTTAGAAATGAAATTGAAAGAAAGCAGATGTCTGCTTTCCTTTATGTGTATGCTTCTGGAAGTTTGATGTATGCTCAAATTTGCACATGACCTGATATCAGTTTTACAGTTGGTCTGCTTGGAAGGTATCAAAGTAGCCCTAGCATGAATCACTGGAAAGCTGCTAAAAAGGTGATACGATATCTTCATGAAACTAAAGATTACATGCTCACCTATAAACAAAGTGAATCACTCGAAGTCATTGGATACTTAGATTAAGATTTTATGGGTTGTGTTGATAACATGAAATCTACCACTGAATACATTTTCTTAGTAGCTGGTGGTGCTATATCATGGAAAAGTGTAAAGCAAAATCTCATCTCTTCTTCTAAGATGGAAGCTGAGTTTATTACTTGTCATGAGATTATTTCTCAAGCTATTTGGTTGCGGAATTTTATTTTTATGCTCAAAATTGTGGATGCCATTTTTGAGCCCCTCAAGATATATTGTAACAATTCCGTAGCTATTTTGTTCTCAAAAATTAATAAATGTTCGAGCAAGTCCAAACATATCAAGTTGGATTATCATGTTGTCAGAGAAAGAATCCAACAAAGAAAGGTAAAAGTTGAACACATTAGTATTGATGTGGTGTTGGCTAACTTACCGACAAAAGCATAATAATAATAATAACAACAACAACAACAACAACAACAACAACAACAACAACAACAACAATAATATGACCTCCATGATCCGTAACTAGTAACTCAATAATATGACCTCCATGATCCGTAACTAGTAACTCTTAGAGTAAGTCACGAAGAATGACATTGTGGACACTTTTCGAAATTAGTAAACCCCTTTATGTGTTTATTTGTCCAAGTGGGAGAATGTTGGAATAAATATATATACATTATATCATGTGGACTTCATAAACACATGAACTGTATACATATTGAAGATCTCCAGCATTAAGTGGATGATATAAATATGGAGTAATTAATAATGCATATACATGATACTGAATATGAAATGGTTCATATACAATGGTTATGTACATGAAGGAAACTCATCAGTCATGAATCGATTATTCCATGTTCATTGTATGTTCACAAGAGGAGACCATTCACTGAATACTCATTTATGAAGGAGCATGTTATTAATAGTGGTTCATGATCCTTTATGGGTTAAGATCATTTTGGCATCCTATAAAAAGGGGTCCTTGGTCCCTCTCTCCACTCAATCAAGTTTGTGAGTTCCCATAGCTATTAGGTAGGTTAGGAGAGTGAAGACACAATTTCCCTAAAGGACGGTCCATTAGGCGGGGCTTAGTAATTGAAGTTACCATTAAAGGGTTTGATTATGCTCGAAAAGTCTATGCAATAGATCAAGGTAATCTGCTAGAAGTAGTTTGGTTTATAAAGCAACTTAAGATCTTTATATATATGTGCTTATGGCTTATGTCTTTTACAATACCAAAGTCTTAACTTTACACTTTATATGTCAGACCAAGCCATTGGGCCAAGTATCACTTGATAAAATAAAACCAAATGGGATAATCCTTTTGGGAATGTTTAGTTATATTTTGCAAAACCAAAACAAAATTATTTTGGCAAAATATAACCAAACATGCATCTATTTTGCCTCCTAAATACCAAAATACCAACTTTTATTATTCATTATCTCCCAAAAATCCCCCTTTTCTCATATGATATACATACATATATATATATATATATTATTTATACCATAAAAAATATTACTCAATTTTATTTTTACCACAAACACCCAACAAAAAAATATCGATTTGACTGTTACGGTAAAAAAATGTTCCTTCTCAAAACATAGATAAATATATCAAACTTCTCAAAACATTTTCTACCTATGTCCTCAAAACATAAATAAACATCCACCATATTCCCCAACCTCACTCCCAAAATTTATTTTCTTGAAATATAAATATCATAAATACCCTCAAAACATAACCAAACATTCCCTTTGTTTTTAATTTATACACACGCATGTTAGTAATTTGTTAGGTTTGAATCCCTAATCACACATTTTATATATGATGCTAATACCATAAGACCAAAAGCCACTCGATCGAACATGACAATGTTATCGGCTTGAGTTCTATTGAATCAGGTTTGAATCTAAATTTTCAACCATCCAACTAATTACAAAAATAAGTTGCGAGGAGGCTTCTAGTATGCTTTATTTATATAATGCATTAAGTTTTTGTCTTAGTGAGTATGATTTGCTCGAGCTGCTGACAAATTTTTATAAGCTAATAAAATAAGGACAATGATGATAGTAATAGCTCCAAGTAGATTTTTGCTAGAGCTTGAATCAGTCATTACTTGATCCATATGTTTGTGTTGTAATCCTAAGATCTTGGGGACAAATTTGATTTTCGTGATGCAACCAAAACTAGGGCCACATTACTAAATAGGAATGAATATAAATGTCCCTTTATCACATTAGATTTCGTTACAAAAACCAGCTTTGCTTAGTTTTAAATCTATAATAATTGTAATACATTTCCCATGAGAGAGAAAACATACAAAGTGTAGAAATAAAAATGGAAAAGGCAACTCTAGCATTTTATAAGCATATTATTACACTTAGACAAAATGGCATTCTTGCCCTAGTACACCTTCAAAAGAGCAGATGAGACTTAACTTTTGACAAAGAGAAAAAGATGAAATAGGCATTGGGGAATTTGCTATCTTATTGTGTAAAGGAGAAAAAGCCATGAATCAATTGGTAATCAATTGGGTGAACAAGTATTTCAAAGAATGCATTTACAACATTAGATGTGAATTATCTTTTGGTTTTGGGCTCATAAGTCTTGTCTGTTGAGGAGTTGTTGAAATCCCACATATCATCACTAACTTCAAAACTAAATCTAACCATGGAATTTCCTTTCGTTCCTTCTCACTTGGATTGCTGGGTTCACTTAGTTTTCTTCTCTTTAAAAAACCTATCTTTTTTTCCCCTATTTTTTATTACAATGTTTAATACTCTCTTTGTTTTAAATTTATTTTAGCACTTTTGGTGCCCTATTGTAGTATACATGAAGACATGCTTTGGTTATGCTAAATATGATTTCTTCCTCTTGATTTATGGCCATGGCAAGTGGGACATATATGTATTGAACTTTAAAATATCCCACTTCTTAATGCAACAACCTTTTCTAATAATATGTTTTGAATGTTTTTGATGGTATTACCTTTATTTCCAATGACAAATTCTCATGAATTCAAATAGAATCACATATTCTTCTTATATTTTAGCGATTCTAGTGATTGATTAGAGTTCTTTATATTGTATTAATTACATCGGATATATTGAATCTATATGGATTTCTTACTTATTGAAATCCATTCTATTGATTAGTTATTGAAATAGTTTATATACATTGCTAATTTCATTAATTTCATGTTGTAAGTTGGGTGGCTTACTTATTAGTTTCTCAATCATGCATTGTTGTGTATGTGTTTTTCATGTGAATTTTATGAATGTTCTACTTTGATAGATGATTTTTCAATGGTGGATAATATCCTTCCAAATGCAACATTTGTATTAGTTTGATATGAAACTTTAGGATGCATAATGGAATGTGGAACAATTTATTAAAGTTTTGTTTCTAGAATGTATTTTATGAAATTGATCATTTAAAATATTTCAAAAACACAATTGGAAGATGGTGAAGTTAAAGAAGTATATAAATATCATGAAAAATAATTAAAAAAAATGGGTTGTTACAAACAATTTAGTGCATATTCATCATAACTTGAAACTCTAAATATTAATATAATTCGATTCAAATATATATATATATATATATATATATAATTTAAGCACATTCATCATATCTTGAATAATGCAAACATTTCAAAAAGGCTCCTGAACACATTTGAAAAGTGATCAAATTAAAGAAACATAAAATCATGAAAATAATTAAAAAAGTTGGATTGCTTATATTCAATTTAAGCATATCCATTATAACTTCAAATTCTAAATGTAAATTACTAATTTAAGCATATTTGTTGTAATTTAAAATTGATCTAACATTAATTAATTAAATGCATTCATATATGGTACAATTAGATCTTTTTACATTATCAATTACAAAAAATATGTTACAAAGAACTAAAAGGTATTTATATGGACTAACAACTTCAAAATATTTTACAAGATGTTTTATAGTGTTTGCTAATTTTTTTTAAATATGAGTTCATAAAATTTCAAATAAATTAGAACTTTAAAAGGCTCATATAAAGAAAAGAAGTTCTTAACTTATGTTTAAGGTTTTAATTTTAGTTTTGTGAATTTTAATTAAAAATTGTTATTTTAAAATTCTACAAATTTTGTTATCTTATTTTATCTATATGCTTTAACAATTAATTTTTTCAATAGGATCTAACATTTTATAAATTTTAAGAAAATTTTATAAGATATGAGAAACTTAGAAAACATGAAATTTGTGTTATAAGTTTGACAGGTCCAATGGGATGATCTCTTTCTTCCATCTTTTTCTTTCATCAAAAGTTTTGAAATATCATATGATTTCCACAAACCCACAACATCAAAAATTGCTACTTCTAGTTCTTCAAGTGCTACAACGAAAGGGTTGGTTTTGATTGTTCTCAGAAGAAGTATCTCCAAAAAGCCACAATCATTTTTTGAGTTGACGCTCACTTTAAGCTGCAAAGAAAACTTTATCATATCTTGCTAACACAAATGAAGATAATGGAGACTTGGAGGATAAATTAACATCATGCAACTACTCCTCACTCAACGTATATTAAGGTCTTGATTTACATGAAGCAAGGAGTGTATCAAGGTAACAAATATTACAACCTTGAAAGAGCAAACTGTAGATTTGATGAGGGTTGTTGAGGGACTCACAAAGGGTAAATTGCATTTTTGGTCCCATAAGTTAGACCTATTGAGATTCTAGTCCCATTCTTTATGACTTTCACACATTGCATTCAATAAGTGTTTTTGTTTTTTTTAAATTTAAGGACTAAAGAGGTTTTTCGTCCAGTAATTAATGAAGCTAGTTGCGTACCACTCATGTGGCCATTAAATTGGTGTTTTTTTTTATCCCATAAGTTATATCTGCTTGGATTTTGGTCTCAACAAAGTGAATAATCATCAATAAAGAAACCACCAATAGATATAGCAACATAGTTTGTCTTTTTTAAAGTTTTAACAACTTTTCCTTCAACATAGTTTATCTTGCTCTTTCACACATTTGAGTCCTCCCAAGCAAAGAAGCCACCACTATTATTTATGGAAGCACAACCATGAAACCTCCTATATAGATTTTCATCTATTCATGAGGTTTTCAATGGAGATGGGATGCTGCTAAAACAAATGATACCTTCACTTGCAACCATTTTTCTTTCTTCTTCTGCAAAAATTTATTGGAGCTCTCGTTGGGATAACAAAATCCAATGGGCCTAACTTAACGGGGATAAAAAAAGTTCAACTTAATGGCCATGTGAATGACACATGTAAGTCGCTCCATTCATTTCTGGATGGAAGCCCTTTTAAGTCCTTAAATTGAAAAAAAAAATACACTTATTGGATGCTGATGTTGCACAGAGCTTATCGGTCCGGAACTCCGGTGGACTTTAATGTTTTTG
>JACGDI010005482.1:233803-263332 GCA_014898725.1 Jacaranda copaia | reverse complement strand
GACACAAAATAGCAGAGTGTGTATGGAATCCTTACATAAGGGAAAAATGATTAAGTTTTATGGAGTCCTCGAAGATAGGATTGAGTTAAGTTATCCTTTGGCTTTCGGTGTGTATTATTTTAGTGTACATGGTTTGATTTAGATTGACATAAACCAGTGAGGATAGATGGTGATTTCACTAGCATAAATGAGGGAAAATTGTGGTACGAAAGTTAACCTTATGTGTTAGCAAATCAAGTAACTTAGGTTTTCTATGTTAACGACACAAAACTAGGTGGGCAATGGAAAGTGGTTCAAAATGCACAATATTGACATCTGTTTGACCCATCTTTTCTGCAATTTACTAATGAAAATGAACTGGATACAAATGATGCATATCAACAAGAAAATTGGGCTTATGTTCAAGTTCAAGATAATGCACAAGAGGTCGAGCCAGTAGTCCGTAGTGATGAATCTTTACTAGAATTGAATTGGTTGAAAATATAATCAATTAACATGCCGATAATGATAAAGATGATGAAGAAAATGAGGAAGAAGATGACACCTTAGCTGAATATTGGAGTGTTGACGATGAATTGATATCTCAAGCTTAAGTGGATAATGACTTGGAACAGTGAGTCATCAAGTATGAATAGTTACTTTCCCCATTAACCATGTTAAGTTTCTGTGGATTCTCATTGTAAATTGATTAATTGATACAGCCCTATCTCACTGTAAACTTCGCAACAATTGTTCTCTAGTTATTGCTGCCATTTTGATTGCTAGTGATTCATTTCGATTGTACGGTTACTTTGACGAACTAATTCTACCACTTTTTTTTTTTTGGATTTGTTATATCATGCTTATGATTTCAGTCTACTTCATTGATATTTTTTTCACATCAACCTGCCTATATTGCTGGATGTTAAACTATTATACCTACAACTCAAGATGACAGCATTTGTAAGGTAGATGTTCGCAACTTGACGTAATATAATTTTGATTTTCATGGCTCACTTGCCATTGATTATTGTAGGAGGTTTTCTATTGTGCTAAGAAAGAAAATGTTACTCATGTTCTTAAAGATGGATGTCTCAGGTCAGAATATTCTATATATTGTGGCATTCTTTTTTATGGTACTAAATTTGAGAATATATGTTCAAGCAATTTTGGCTATGGAATGGGGTACCAAATCTTGCCCTAAGGTATCACTTTCTTTATCATTTATATTCTTATTATATTTGGACATCAATCAATTCTCTGTTTTGAGCTGTGAGCTCAAGTTTCTACATGGCCTTTGATCAATGATGCTGACATGAATCTTGTTGTTTGTATTATTCTCGAAGTTAGTTTGTTTCTGCATTCATTTTGGTACTGGAATGGCGATCCATCACAGGATCAAATTGAAGGTTGTTGGATATTTTAGTCTCATAAATTTTTTTCAGTTCTATTATTTTGTATATATACACATATACAGTAGCATGTATATCTTTGCTGTGTGGAATTTCATCTACAGCAACTTAAGGCTTGCTACCTAAAAATTTATTTTTTGGTATTAGAATTTTTAAAGGTGTTGTGGTTTGGCTCTATGTTGGCAGTTCAAATGCTTAGATAATACTGATGAACTTGACTAATATCCTGTTGAGTGTTTTTAGTAGCTAATCAATTCTTTTTGCAATTCAAGGTCATTAGTACTAAGAGTAATCAATTAATGCTTTTTTTTTTGCAAATATTACCTCAGTCTAGAATTATCTTTCTATTGCCATGTTGCTTCTATTCTGTATTTTTTGAAGCTGGGCTATTGAACTCCTTGTTTGGAATTTTGTTGCATTTGCAGATTTTGTTGCTGCATGGATGGGATGGATTTTGTTGCTGAATTGGTTTGGTAGTTGGGATCCTTTTGATGTTAATACCAAAAACATTAAATTATTGGCTCCTTGGGATTTTTTGTTTTTGCATGGATTGCACAGCTGTTGCTATAGGTTCTTTTGTGTAGAAATTCTTCTACTGATGTATAGGAGATTGCATCAAATTCTTGTGGATGCTGGTGATTGATCTTTTTCCCATTTTGTAGTTCTTGGTTGTGTTAGTCTCTAAAAAGTTTGAATTGCAATTTGGTAATCTGATGAGCAATTCAATTTTGAATTTGATGGAAGTTGGAACTTGATTATGTCATGGGCTTGGAAATTTCAAGATTTTGCTTGCTTTGCTTACTATGTGGCTCAGGACCTTGATTTTGTTTGCGTCTACACAATGCTTGCTTTGCAGTGCTTGTTTATAGGAATGGAGATTTGTTCTTGGTTTGCAGGACGTCTCTTGCAAGTGCTTGAGGAGGGTCGCAATATTTAAGGGTCTCTCTTGTGACTGGCAGATGTTTCAGCAAAAGGTGTCCTATTATGTAACTCCATACTATCATTCCCTTTGGCTTTGTATGACAATTGCAGAGGTTCCTCTGCGGTCATTGGGAGCATATTGTCAAATTTGGCACAATAATTAAAATATCTTCTAGTTTAGTATGTGACATAAGCATTATTTCTAATCTCAAGGGGACGTAAAACATCCCATTAGTATAATGATAAATTTGCTTATTCATGTCTCGACCACTTACAGATTTGATGTTATGTTTGGCTTACTATTGAACAAAAGGATTGTCTGAATATATTTACTTCCATCCATGTATCTAAATCAAGAAGTTGTTGTAGTTCTAATGATTTTCAACATTTAATAAATCTAGTAAAACAATGCAAATATGATCATAAAGTGTTTGTGTACTTCTTCTATACTAAGGTCTCACAGAAACTGGATGACTTCATAATCTTGTTATATTTCTTTTCTCCTGGGCTAGTTTGAGTGTGTGACTATTGTAAGAAAGACTTTTTCTTTTCTTGTCTTTCTTTCTTTTTCCCCTGTTTTTATAATCTAAAGGCTCATGAACAACTATATTATGAGCGATAGATTCCTCGATGTTTTAAAATGTATTTTGAGCAATATTCATAATTTTTTAAAAGTATTTTTTTAAAAACAAGATTGAGAAGTGGTGACATTACAGAAACTTGTAGAATAATCATGAAAAGTAGTAATTAGTACAAAGAATTGAAGTGCAGAGTGCTGATACACAATTTGAATATAGTCATCATAACTTGACGGCAATTTTCAAAATTATTTTTCCAAGTAGAATTTTTACTTCAACTATGGCTAATAATAATCTATACTATATATAATGTACCAATCCCTTTTTAGTATAATTTTTAAGTGTTCTTCCAAAATATGTACCTCCATAACTACAAAAGTAGTTGTACTTTCTTTTATCCTCTCTCCGATTAATGTTTACTTTTTTTTTCTTTTATTATTTTATTTTGTCTTTAAACCTATAGTGGTGTGAGACTTTAATCTAAACAGATGCATATTGCGTTTTTAAGTTATCAATTATCAAAAACAGGTTACAAAGATATATACAAGAGGATGCTTATAAAGTGAATTTATAAATTTTTAAAAGTATTTTATAAGATGTTTAAAAGATTAAAAATATTTTAAAATGTTTCATAAAATTTTTAAAATATGAGTCATAATTAAGATTTCAAGATAGGATATTAGGATTTATAAACTCTTTTGAAAATGTAAAGAATTCTTAATTTATTTATAAAATTTTAATATAACCTATTAATTTTGAAAATTATAATTAAAAATTATTACTATTAATATTTTATAAATTTTTTATCTTCTTTTTACAAACACTTTATAATAGTCTTTTAACAAGTTGATTTAAAAAATGTCTTGTAAGGTTCAAGAGTTTGTAAGAATATTTGCATAGGATTAGATATAAATGAGCTTTCTTAAAAAATGTAGGAAATAAAAAGTTCCATGAAAGATTAGAGTTTTGTTAGAAAATTTAGAAAAAGTAAATACATCAACAAATATGATACTAGTGACATCTCTTTTACTTTTATATTTAGACAAGTACACATAAAGGTTCATTAGAATTTGAATTCAAAATTTTATATTTATACGTGTGGGGGCAATATCACTCAACTAATTAGCTACTCGATAAATTAATGACAAGTATTGAGTAATGACAACTAAGTACTCTTTGTAGGGGCTATTTACTTCAAAGGATGTGGGGGGATGAAAGCCTACATCCCTCGACATTCATTGTCTACTTCATTTGATGAAAGCCCAATGAATAACCAGAGGCCAACTACAGTAGACACTATTTATGGGATGTGGCATCCCACCTTTTTGGAAGGATTGAAAAATCTTTCACACATGGATTTGTGAGATGAGGCATTAAATTACCCATTATTCCTTACTTTGCCACGACCTGAAATATATATAGTCACAACTTTGAAGTATTATTATTATTATTATTATTACTACTACTACTACTAACAACAACAACAACAACAATAATTATAATATAAATATATTATTATTAGAATATATTATTATAATAATATAATAATATATTATTATTAATCAAATTAATAATAACAAAAAAGGGTATAAACGTCAATACTATATTCATCCACATTTTATCATCCATCTAAGTAAATAAATAATAATATTATTCATCATCAACCTACTTTTTATCTAACAAAGTAAATATACTTCATCAGATATTAAATCATCCTAATCCCACTCTTTATTTCTCATTTCATCCTATCACCTCACATTCCATATTTAAAAATAAACGGGCCCTTTGTGATATATACATTTTTGATAAGAATTTTATGTGAGCCTGATTATCAGTTAATGTATTGTCGCTGCCTTTTTCTTTTCTTGTAGTGAGTCTTTTTAAAACTGAAAAAACTCCCTAGAGAAAATGAAAAGAAAAATAGAAAGTTGTGAAAACTTAATAGAGATTATCAAAACTACCCTCAATTTTAATTGAACTAAAAACATATTATTTCTTTTAGTGAAAGTTTCAATCCATTCCCAGACATTAATTTAATATTCATTTTAGTTAGTACAGTACAGTTGTCCGATCCCATATTTAGAATGAGAACCTTCCCATTTCTGGTTTATGACCTTCCACGTCGGGGATTTCCATTAATTAATTGCCTATTTTTAGCATCTTCAATTTTTTTATGTACATATATAATTGTCTGATCAGCCTACTGCAGATATCATAGAAAGGCATGCAGAGGTTGGTGATCATATGTATGTATGTATGTATGTATGTAAGAGTGCATGATATATATATCCATTAATTTCTACATTTCCATTTGCCAAAGTTGGCCAGGCATGTGGGTGACTGAAGCAACGATGTCAACAATCATTCATGATATGTTGACGTGGAAATCAAAATTGAAATCCATCTACCAATCCGAGAGAGATGAAACATAGTAGGATGCCCAAAAAGCCCCTCAAAATATTTTTCTATTTCATCAATATTTTTAGATAATTTAAACAACTTTCCCCTCATATATTTTAGGACAATACCGATATTATGATTAATTGACTCAATAGCATTGTCATTTCATATTTTTATTGTGAGATTTAGAATTTGAATTTTAATAAATTCTTACTGTGCATATGTGTATAAATAAAATATAAAAAAAAATATGCTAATGCCAAATTAGAAGCATCTCTTGTTCAATTTCGAAAATTATCAAATCTTTCTTGAGATATGTATATAAAGCACAAGCCTCATTTTAGTATTTTTTTTAAGTGCATTTGTTATCATTTAATCCCCATAACTATGTAACCCACTTATTACCCCTATGTAGCCTACTATCACTTTTTCTCTTTATTTATTTAAATATTTGAATAAATGTGTAAAAATTATTAAAAGAAAATGTAATATTATATAAAAAAATAATCAAATTCTTTTATTTATTTTATTATAATATTTTAATGCATACATAAAATGTGTCAAAATCATTAGTTATTGAATAATACATTTAGGCCTCTTCAAGATTTGATAAATTACACTAACACCCTCATATAAATGATAGCTGAAATGATACTTCTGGACAATTATTATTTGTCGATGGAAACAAATTTCAGGGAAGGTTTTGATAATTTTTAAAATTCGAGATAAGATATGTACGCGTAATTAGACCTCACTAAGAGGAGTGACTTCATTTATCCTTTTCTTTTCTTTTCTTTTTTTCCAGCAGTTCGAGAAGAAAATGAATTTGTGGTGTAGACTTGAATTGCTTCTGCTGAAAATGGCTTGATACAATTTGGCCTTTTTTTAGTTACCGTAGGTTGGGGATGACCATGCATACCTTGTGGTGTTTGCTGTACCCATTTTAGGATGTGTGGCTGCAACTTTCACATCTTTTTCTGTTGGCATTAAATCAATCATAAAAAAGGTGGAAACTCAGCCTATTCAACAATTTTCACTTGGTCGTTCCCTTGATTCCTTTTGTTTTCTATTCCAACCCTTGTTCCCACAGCTTTATCTTCAACATATATCATGACTAGAGTACATTTGGCTTGGATCAAGCACTTATCATTAGATTAAAAATTACAATTTAAAAATCCAATAATCTCCCCCTGCAACAGTCTGAGGATTAGAACCCATGACTTCGCTTTGATACCAATTATTAGGATCAAACGTTTACTGCTAAACTAAAAATTATAACTATTAGCAGAAATAGTACTTTATTTTCTTATACATTTGACAATATAAAGCATCGTATAAGAATAGTTAGCTTGAGATAGTTGTGCTCCATAAGCGTCATGAGTTGGGCGGTAAGTCTCCATATCAAAGAATGATGCGAATAATAAATCCATCGCATTTAACAACAAAATTTGTTATTACATTGGGTGGATCAACTTGCTCCACGTATGTAGTCGTGTTTTGCCTGATCAGCAACATAAAGTTATAAACACAAATCCTGCTGCTTTCAGTAACTTTGAATATTATTCTCTTGTCCTTCTGGAGACCATACGGCCAAACTGATGCCAGCAAATTTCCTTAAATGAAGTCAGTTAGATTACAGGCATAATCCCTGGGAATGTCCTTGACCTTTTGGAAATAGCAGCACAAGCTCAAATTATATATACATGGACAAAATTTCCAGAAACTCCATATATAACAGCACATATTACACGGTCTTCAGAGATTATGACTTCAGGAGATATTATTGAATAAGGGTCGTTATATTCTTGAGATCAATACACGAGAATGCCCTGGAAAACTACAGAAATTATATGTATATAGTAATCAATTTCTTCTTCTTGGTGGTATATGCAGGATTTGCGCTCCTCCAGCACTTTTTCCAGGTCAAAAGTTTCAGACAATACTCATATATTATTGGCTTGAGTTCTATCGAATCAGGTTTGGACTAAAATTTTCGATTATCCAGCTTATAAAATAAGTTGCAAGGATGTTTCTAGTATATATGCTTTGTTTAAATAATACTTCAAGTTTCTGTTTAGTGAATATGATTACAACACTTGTCTAAGTTGCTGACGAAGTTACATAAGCTACTAAAATAATGGCAGAGATGATGCTAATAGCTCCAAGCAGATTAGTGTTGTCTATTTGTTTGTATATCGGTTAAGATGCCATGCGCAGGGCACGATGCTGAACTACTTTTGCTTTAATTTATGTTATCTGAAGAGTTTTCTGGATCAATTGTCTCTTTTTAAAATTTCCTGTCTTATCAATATTGGAGGACTGACCCTAGTGACATCCATACTAGGTCAAGAATGTTCAAATGTAGTAAAAATGCAACAAGGGTTGCATAAATATGAATGTATATACACACACACACACACTTATGAATGTGAGCGCATATATGCCACATGGTAATTCAAACTGTGGCTAGGATTGAGTCTGAATTATAGGTTTCGGGGATCGATGAGATGAATTTTGGTTCATGTGGACAATTGAAAAATATCAATCAAACAGGATATATTCTAAACCTCATTTAATTTTAATTATATTCTAGCTGGATATATATGACCCTAGATGAATAAATGTAAGTTTTGTGCCACAGTCAATATGTCGTTAATAGTACTTTAGAACAAATTTAGGGTTTAGCACATTTAGAACTTCTATTTTGTTTTTGAAACGATCATGATAGTACTACAAGTGGGCATGGTTTAAATATATTGAAGTTGAGTTGCATCACCACGCATCACCACATTGCTCATGTTCCAAGTGTTAACTTTGCATATTATATATTTTTTTCATGATGCAATATTCTAGATTATGAAGACCTGTCCGCTCTATAGCCATAAATAGAAAAATGAAAGATTAGAACAGTAGGGAATCGAGGGTTCCATATTATAGTTTATGTTGCTATATTTTTGCTTTTTCAATTTTCTTGTTTGCAAATTTCAGTTATATTTTTACCTTGAATTAGCAATCAATATAACAATAAATAAAACAAATAATATCAAACACTCGTACGTAGGAAGGTAAAATGAGTTGAGTTGAGTCGGTTCTTACAAACCTCACAAGTTGGCTTGATTGTTGCTCAACTTGAACTCAAGTTTTATAATGAGTTGAACTTGAGCCGGATTCAATTATTCAAAAGCTTGCGAGCCTTTAATATTTTTTATGTATTAATTAAATAATTATTTATATTGATACTTTTTATTTTTAAATATTTTATATATAATATTAAATAATTATCAGATATGAGCTCCAGGTTTTTTTTTTTTTCTTATTTCAAACTCAAGTTTGATCCTTTAGAAGGAGGTTTAACAAACTCGATCTCAAACTCAAAATACTGAATTCAAGCCTACAAATTTTATCGAACTCAACTTATTTATTCTCTTGCTTGTACGTATCTTTACTTGTGATGGTAGAATTTGAAAATTTTTGCCACTTTTAAAAAAAAAAATTATTAACAGCTTGAAATTTGTAACTTACCAACTTCAAAATTCCATAACGTAAGGTGCACATGAATCGCGAGATTCACGTAAAGAACAAGAAAATTATGCTGAAATATGTTGGTTGGAGGGCCTATGGCACTGAAACCTGTTGGCCATATTTTGTGGTCATCGATGTTTCGTACGTATTAGCCCACTTCGAAAGCTGCCAGCTTTGCCTTTGAAACTATATTTATCAAGTATTCATGTGCCCTCATTTAGGTTTTTCTTTTTCTTTTTCTTTTTTAAAATTTTTATCCGTGATATCTCTAGAATGTTCGTATGATAATAAGAAAAATTGAACTACCAAGATCTAGATAAATATTGTATGAGACCTCGACTTTCCGAATATCTAGGCTGTGCTTTTGCCTTTCATTAACGTCAAGTAATACAATTAAAACATCGTTTCAGATGTGTTGCGTGTCCTAACTATGCCTTACTGATATCATTTAATAAGAATAAATAAGTATATAATGCAGTGGAATATTGTCCTGAGATTTTACCTAACACTCAACTATCAAATTCTAATGAAGGAGCGGGCTAAGTGATGCGTCTGGGATTCTTCTACCTTAACATTTAGGGCATATTTGATTTTATAGATGTGATTGATAAAATTATAATGATATGATGAGATTATATTGTTGAGGATAATATAACATTATGTTTAATAATTAGGATTACACATTTTAGATATAAGGATTAAATAATGAATTTACTAAAATATCCATGGTAGAAAGATTAAAAGTTAAATTTACATGGGTATAATTGTCATATTACAAATTTTTCCTTCTCCCACTAGTTTGAATTACACAATCACATCTCAAGTGGTAGATAAATAATCAATTGAATGTGGGATTATCTATCGGGCTTTCAATTAATTCTGAGCTTTTGTCATTGAAACCAAATACTTGACATAAATTAATAAAATTATCTGATAAGCCATGTCCACCAAACCTGACGAGCCCTTAATGGAAGGACAAATAAAATTGCCACTGCTATTTGCAAATAATAATGCCCGTTGTTTTAAGAAACTAGACTGGTTCGGACTGTTTTATTTGTTGAATAGCTGACCATTCTATTTATCGATTCAATTTGAAGTAAAAATTAGCAAATTAATTAAAGAATTATTTTATTTTGATAAAATTGTCTAAACCGCTGGTTAGACCACTCAACTTGTTGAACTTGTCACAGTATATCCGAATAGGATTGGTTCATTTATTCTTTCCCTTTCCCTTTAATTTTTGACACAATTAGAATTTTCTTTGATTTTTTTTTTAACATAATGCACATACCTTCAAAAATAAGGTACGTCTTAAAAAGTTAATAGCCTAAACTCAAATAAATGTAAAAAATAAAAGCCCCAAATCAAATATAACATTCTAATTTTAAAATCTAGCAAGAAAGTAGAAACTCTTAGTCTTTCATCCAATCCATGTGCTTTTGGCTGTCTCTTCCAAGAAATTCTAATTTACGAAGTTAAACAATATAATTTAGACTCTTTATATTTTATATTTGGTATTTTGTTAAACTTTAAGTAATATATACAATATAAATAAATATATATGTACACACACATATATATATATATACATTATATTATATAATTATAATATCATGGTTTTATGCAGTTTAATTATGAAACGACCAATGGTTAAACTAGTAAAATGTTAATTGGTAAGTTTTCCGATTCAATGAATAATCTCATTTTTCAAACACTGCTGACGCCACATACATAAATTAAATGAAGAAGAAGATGCAATTTCTATGGTATGATCTACACTAATATATCCCTCTTGAGCCTATCAAGATTAAATTGCATGTTAATTATGTATATTTAGATTTGGGGACCTTAGTAATTATCAAATCTTTATAAATTTGATGCGTAATATCACATATATAAATTTTATTTCTTGTTGTGATTTAAAGTATTAAATTGTCAACATAATGTTCGTGTTGGTGGAACATTACAATATTAAATGTACCATATTTATAACCAATTTGTATCCTTTATTCCATTTCATATTCTATCTCCTATTTTAATATATTGTATATATGCCAAGTGTATCTAATTTTTAATTAATTATTTTTATAAAGAAATATTTAATATACATGTCATATATTAATATAGTAAAATAAATAATAAAACATAAATTGAAATCGAGAATCCAAACCGATTTATAGCAATGCTTGCCTCTTGGTCGGGAATAATTGCTCAAAATCAATGCAAACTAAGCACATGAATCTAACCAACTTGTTAATAATAAATCAATATTTCCAAATTTAGCAAGATTCTACATATTCAGACAACATTTTTACACCATTTTTGAAGGTAAAGAGATAGAGTAGTGATCATGTACGACACAACCCATGTGTTGCATTAATTTGTTGAAGCCTTGTGGCCATGAATGGATAGCAATAAATGAATATTCCGAACTCTATCATATTGTTGTCATGTGCACATATATGTGATACAAAGGCAGGATATTGTAGGCCTATGTTTGTACAATTTGGCGATTAGTCGCATATTGCACAACTTGATATATGCGGTGTGGAAAATATTTGATGGGTTCACGATTTTTCATAGAGAAAATGCTTTATATCATTCATTAATTAATGATCACCTTATTTGGAGCTTTAAGGCTTTGAAAATGTTCAATTTGTTAAATTCATGTAAATAAATTGATTATAATAATTTTTAACTGGATTTTGGAAGTGAAAAAACATAATAAAATCTAATATATTGCTCATTTTTTAATGTCACGTCCAATCAATTTAGGGTTGAGGGCAATTCATTTGGAGTCTACGAATCGGGTCAACTGGATTTTGTTTGAACATAGTAAAATTATTGATTTTATTCTGAAACCACAAATAATATTAGGGTTGTTGAAGACTTTAATAAAAATCTTTTTCTACTTTTGTCAATAGAGGTCTTGCGATCATAATAAGTGGTTTGGAAATAGCAAAAGATTAAATAATGGATAGCTCTATCATTTTGTTCTTTATAGAGGATGAAGATGTGAACCTATCATATCTCAATTCAAATTCTCCATTTCAAGTGATGTTTCAATGTTTATTCTACTTCAAGAATGCATATCAACTGTATTAAAGATGTTTTTTAAAAAATACCTAATTGTAGATTTCATATATTTGGACATCCATTTGTAATAAAGAATAGAAAATGAAACACTAATTACAATATAGAATTCAAAAATAATTGTATTCAATCTTTGTAGCAAAAGAGCTGCAACGTGTACATAATAAATTGTTCAAATAACATATTGTAATTGGGTCAATATTAGATCAAACCTAAACACATACAAAACCACATAAATTTGGAGTGTAAGGATATTAATTTTCAACATTTCAAATAAAATTGATCTTTTACACAATCTATTATATCCAAGAGTAAAGTAATGAAGAAATTATTTACGTAAGAATTTCATAGTAAAAAGACATAGCACACAAGAATTACATTTTATAGTTATTATATATTTTGAATAAAAATGCACAATCAAATCAAGCGGCCATATAAACCATGATCGATCAGTGCTCTGATGTATAAGAACTTGTATATTATTGGATAGTGACTCTTACCCTGATTACTGTTAACGGCATAGAGAGCTCAATTTTGTAGCTTTTAGCCGTCTTTGTATATCCTGAAATTCATGGACATCATAAACTCCCTTTGGGAAAAGGCAAATATGGCTGCTTTATTTTGTGTTGGCCTACAAATCCACGTTTCAAAAAGTCATTCGTATTGTACCATCGGATGTCTTTTCGTGTATTCTTTTAATATATACTTAATACATCACATAATATATTTATTATAAATCAAATAAAAGTAAAAAAAAAATGTATTCAATGGTGTGTATGATGACTTTGTTACGTTTGGATTAAATTAAAAGGATTTTTAAATATATTTTCATATGAATAATTAGAAAATAAGTATCAAAAATTTTCAAAATTATATTCAAGAAAAAATAGTCACACATCAAAAGTCACTTTCTTTCTAGATAATTTCTTATGAAAGCAAAAATTCTTTTCTTCCCCCCTAAGATACATAATTTATAAATTACATTAGTAACTTTTAGTCAATCATGCTAATGTATTCATAATTTTATTACAAATTATATGTGTTTGCATGTATTGATAAGATACGTGTATATATATATATGAATACTTATATAGAATTTAAAAATATTTACATAAATTGGGATTGAACAGTCATATAGATGCCATACATACCATATTTTAATATTTTTAAAAAATATTACACCGATATGATTATATATTGTGCATGTGTTTATACATCATCAGTATATTCACATCTTAACATATGAATTTTCTGAAAATGTTGAAAGACAAAAATTAATTAATTAAATGATGATGCTTATATTATATTGATGTAACATATTTCGCACCGATATATATTCTACACCGCGAAACTTAAAAGTTTCAATAATTGGGTTAGACGGCATGCAGATCTAATTGAATCAATCATGTAACTCGAAATGATATATTTACATATGCATGAGGATTAAATTGCTGTCACTCATCAGCATGGATTGACCCATCAGGAATCAGGATTATTCCTGATTCACTATCATTAGCTTTAAAACAATTGAAAGTTACACATTGCTCAAACCTCACCCGCACCAGCACCAGCACCAACCAATTAAAGAAAAAGCCCCTCCAGCCAATCTCTATACTTCACGTATACCATCTTTTCCATGCTGATTTCTTTCTTTTTCAACATTTTTTAATGCAAAAATGTGACGGCTGACAAAATTTGGGGGGTTTATTGTTTTTTAAGGTTTAAGGAATTTTTTTTTAGCATGAGAAAATTATGATGTTGCATTGGCTACATAACAAAATCCAAACCGCCGGATCATCGACTGCCACAAGTAACATGGTGATTTGAGAAAGTGAACTCAGACGTACTTTTTTTGTCTTGAATTCAATGGCAGTCTTCTTTTATTTTAAATATTTTTAAATTAAATTTTATTTTCTATAATTCTTTTAATTGAAGTAATAATATAACGTTGTTAACTCCTGCAATTATTATTTTTCTTATTTTTGTGTTTAATTGAGTTGGATTATAATTTTAATAAAAATAAATTATTTGAGATATAGCAAATTAGCTGTCACCACAACCAACATGGTAACTTTGACAAAGCGAGCTCATACATAGTTTTCTACTTTAAAATTATAAATACGATTATTTGTATGTAGGGTATTTTGAACAAAGGCTCCATTCTCTATAATGAAATTTCTTTTTTCTTAATTTATTCTTTTTATTAAAATAATTATTGGCATTATTAATTCTTTTTTTCGACACACGTACCAATACCAAGTTTTGAACTCCGAACTTCAATAATAAATGTGAAAAAAATATCTTCAGCCTTCAACCTAAATTCAAATTCACTGCTCAATAGTCTAACTCTTTTAATTAAAATAATGATTTGACACCATTATTTTTTATTCACACACTTATTCTAAAAATTCAAATTTTGAACCTTATAATATAAATATAAAGTGATGATATTGAACTGATTAACAATTCGATAATCTAACACTTACATCTCAATCGCCGCTGCAAAGAAGAATAATAAAAAAAAATGCATGAACTTATATTTCTTTTGAACTCCTGGCTAAAATTTCAAGCCGGCTCAAAATTCAAATCGGACAGTAATTTTGGGACGAATTTGCCATCAATAGTAAAGGAGGGATGCTGTAAATTTGTGGAGTCATTATCTGGATTGGTTTCATTTTCTTGCTCCAAATTATCAAAAACGTAGAAAAAGATGGTTTGTCGGCACGTCCTTAAACGAAATAGACCAATTTGCAAGTTTGTCAAACATAATAGCAAACCTTAACCAACCCATTGGCTCATCCCTCACTTATTACAACACACTCTTTTAATTCTCCAATGATCTCCAACCCATAGAATTTGCAAGAGAATTGGAGAAAAAGCGTGACAGAAGAGACATTTTTACACAACAAAAGAAAAACAGGGGAAAACAGAGGCCCCTATACGAGACATATGGCACTGTATACTTTGCTATGTATATCTTACTAACTTCACACAGAATGTGAGAGAATAAGAAGAAACCAGCTGAGCTTCCATTTCTATACCTACATCCAAAAGCTACAAGCAGATCCTCCTAAAACCTCTCACATAAAGTATTAGAAAAAAAAAAAAAGAAAGAAAGAAAGAAAGAAAAAATTGGAGTAACCCATATGAAGAAAGCAGGGCAAAAACAGGGGAGAGACTCCGGGGATATATATTCGACCATCCCTCTGGTAATTCTCCACTGGGAAAAATGACCTTAAAAACGTGATTCTGAGAGGAAAATCAGGCCTGATTTGCCAAGTCTTTGGCGCTGATGAATGTGCCATGGAAACCATATGGAACTCGTGATGGAAGTTTAACAGAGGCCTCTAGTTTCATAGTCATTGCATTGATTATCTGCAGCTCTGATTTCCAGGCCTTTTCGTCGTGGGCAAAGGCCAGAATGTAGCCATCGTCTTCTTTCTCAGAATTGGGATCTCTGGGGAGAAACAGGGGCTCCCCGCCGTACTTTTCGTCGCCGTATATGAATTTCTCGACTTGGCCGGTGAAGAGGTCCACTTTAGCAAAACCAGAAACTTTAGGCCATGGCTCTGCAATGGCGAGATAGGCGTAGCGGGTTTTTCTTCCAAGCCTGTTTCTGTTAACCATTCCTGCCTCTAGATTAACTTGATCTTTTTCTGACATAATGGGCTTCCTCGTAGCCTTGCCGGTTTTCAGATTGAGACGAATTTCGGAGAGAATGCTCTTCAACCCCTCATCGCATTCGTTGAAAATGGAGTCCGGCGGAGTCATGCAAGAGCCGATGACCACAATTTCATCTGTTTCTGGCTCCTCCCATGCATTCCAGAGGTGGAAGCAGAAGCAATCTGGCACTTCAACCCACTTGATTTTCGAAGCATCCTTAGCGTACTTGTTTAGTACACCAAATCTTGAAACCTTTTCCTTGTCATAAATCACAGGGGAACCACCACGGATCATTTCGGACATCTTGAACACTACCTGCTGATCAGGGATGATCACGAATTTCTCGGTAATTGCGAAATCATGCATCATTGTTGGTTCGGAAACTGGGATTTCGACATCCTCCGATTTCTCCCCGTTTCTCGAAAACCTGAAGTACTTCAAATAAGGCTTCTGAATCACATCGTAGCTCAGAGCAAAGAGTTCGCCAGAAACAGGGTCAACTTTGGGATGAGCGATCATGGTGGATTTCAACTGACCATTGAAATTGTACCTCTCCACGGTTTTCAAATCACCATTGGGAGTCACCCGTACATGATAAGGCAAATCATCTTCAGACATAGCCAATAAACAGTTGTTAAAGTAAACCAATCCGGCGTTGGCAACTCCGGTGCCATGGCCGTGATCAACCAGCTTAAAAAGCCCACGAGCATAAAAAAGCACCAACCTTGCTATACCCGAATGGCCATGTAGCTCACCAATGGCTTTGGGAAAAATTGGGCGGCCCAAAGCCCGTTCTTGGATTAGCCTCTGGGTCTCAGTAAATCGACAGGCATAGCTCGCAGAGGCGTTCGCAAACTGAACAGCGTGAATCATGCCGTCGCCGTCGAAGAAGTGGTGGCCCGCCTGTGGTTCAAAGAGAGGATTAGCACCGTTTCTCACGTAAACCCCTTGGATGCATTCCGGTATCTTTCCGACGACCGGCAACCTCTGTTTGACGGGCTGTTCCGGCACCGGAGAGAAGTTTCCGGCGATTTGTACTCCGGGGTCCGCTGTTTTGGGCAAAGGATTCTGTAGCTCGTGAGCTGTCAATGCACTCTCCACTGCGTCCAACGCCATTGATGCAGCTTTTTGAATTATATTCCATTGTGGCTTCGCTGGAGAAGAGGGAGGCGAATTAGCCTTTCTGATGGTTGTTTGCGGGGTGGAGTGCTTGGGGAAATGGAGAGTGGGAGTTTGGAGAGAACAGTCAATGTTGGTTTTGAATGACAATGATGAGTTTTTACAAGAGCCCATGTGAGATATAGATGGAGAAGCCATTTTTGGGTTAATCAAAGAACTCGTGTAAGTAGTTGAAGAAGTGGTGGCCATGGCTGTTCCCTATTTTGGCTGAGTGGGAGTGTGTGTGTGTGTGTGTGTGTTTCTAGAGTTGCTTTGAGAAGAATGGATTGAAGCGGTAGAGAATGGGAATTTTTGTTTTTTTGTTTTTTTGTTTGGGTTTGATGAGAGAGAAGGGGAAGAGTAGAGTGTATATATAGAGTGAGAATGTGGGAATGGAGATCCACGTGTAGGATACATGGGAAAGGATTGATAATAAACGAGGAATGGTGGGAGCAGGTCATACCTCTTCAAACTTTGACACGACCTTTTTTTTTATTTTCTTTATTTTTTATTTTTCCTCCATGATAATGATAATATTTCCTCCCACCCTCTAGGTTAAAACAATAAATTAAATTATTCAATATTCAATTCGAGATAAATTGAATTAAGCTTAATTTCTTTTAATAAAATGTGAAGATCAAATATACAAACTATCACATTATTTAAGTGTGACTCTTACTCGAGTTGATTTAGTAACAATTAATCTAAATTGAAGTATAATTTGTAAGACTTGATTTTGATTTTAAATAAGCTTGATTAATAATATTTACATCAATCAATTCTTATCAAATGGTCAGTTAATCTAATAATATCATCCTCACATGTATAAATGTAAGATTCAAAATTGAAAATTTTCAAAGAACTTTGAATATATGTGTCTAAATAAAAATTAAAAAAAAAACACTCAATTCAATTCAATTTATTTATATTCTTTATTCCTACTCTGAATAGAGCATTGATTTATTTTCTCTTCTCGAGTGGTTTTTGACTCAATGGCATACGTCTTATACATAAAGTGTAAGACCATGCGTTTAAATTTTAACGGACTTCTAATATATAAATAAAAAAATATTAATTTAGTTTTACTTATTACCGTTACTTTCAAGATTAGTGCCTTGCGTTAACGTTGTTGTTGTTGTGGTGGTGGTGGTGGTGGTAGTAGTGGTGACGACGGTGGTGGTGGTGGTCTAAATATGCATGCTTTAGCATTACACGATTTATGTAGACAACATATATTATAAACCTCATTTTAAGTGTGCACAATTGCTCATGCACTTCATGATCCATGAGAATTTAATGGTAAATTGAGCAATCTGAAGAGGCAAATTAAAAATTGAGGGATTAGTGGGAAAAGGAGACCGAGGCGCAGTTAGATTGGGCCAATTTCTTTTTACTTTATTGTAATAAATAAAAACTAAAGTGGAGGACTGGAAGTAATCAGTATTGCAGTCCTTAATTGCATTTACACAAGTTTCAAGTTGAGTTAAACTTATTATAAATTCAACTAATATATTTATTGCCACAACCATATTAAAATATTAGTTATATTAAATTTTTTTTGGCCACGGAAATAATTAATTTAGAATTAGTATTTCAAACGAATATGAATTTTTAATATTATTGAGTGGAGCAATAAATTAATTTACTGATATCATAATCATATATATGTGTGTGTACAAACATAAATAAAAATAAATAAATTTACAAATCAATGAAGCTACAGATTGAACCAAAATTTAATACGTCAAAATTCTATGTAGTAAAAATTTTATTTAATAATTTTATATTTTTATTCTAACTTATAGTATTATTTAAAGGGACAAAATTTTCCATGACGACAAAGTCCACTTTTTTTACTCGTTAATACCCCGCGTTCAATCCTCTAAAGTCCAAAACTAAAGCAAATAGAGAAATGGTGACATTTTTCCTCAACACGTGGCCGTTGAGTTAAGGGTTTTAACCTAAATATCGGTTACATCAAATGTGCAACACGCCTTTTGGCCTACACAAATTTTCATAGAGGTAATTATGATGATTCTACTATTGTAAGTTAATAATTGTATATATTTAATGTCGGCGAACGAACGTTTGTATAATTATTTTTGATGTATTTTACATTTAATCTGTAAATTCTGATAAATTATATACCGTAGGATTCCAATTAAACTCAATTAATGGATGGAAATAGGCGGTCCATTTGCAGAACAGAAAATCCTACTGCTATATTAATATCAAAAACGAAACCCTGTTTCGATTGAAAATTCACATCAATTATATTCTGTTCTAACTAAAAATTAAAATAATTTTATATTTAATTAATTATTTATTAATGACGAATATATTATTACCTTATAATTGTTAACTCATTAATTAGAATCCAAATTAGGGATGTAAATGAAATGACACGATTTGCGAACAATTCGAGCTCGTCAGTTAAATAAGCCAAGTCGACTAAATAATATTCGGCTTGAAAAGTTTGTGAACCTAATCAATTTTGTTTAAATATTTTGTATATATAGTTCTATATATAAGGTCCATAAAGATAAATAAATAATAATATATTAATTATTATTATTATTTTATTTATTATTTTTAAGAAAATAATAATTATTTTTTTAAGTTTATAATTATAGATTGTGTTTTGAACTTAAATGAGTTCAAACTAATCCAAACTTATTTGATTTTGAGTTTATCCGAATTTATACAAAGCAAATTCTTCTACTAACTTGTGACAAGCCTTATCGAATCAAGCTTGATAAGGCTTGTCTGAGCTTTTATTTACTCAACAAGCCAAGCTTAAACTTACTATATTCAAGCTCGATTTAGCTTGTTTATACCTTAAATCCAAATTTATTAGTCAAATCATTTCTTGCAAAAGGAAAAAAAAAAAAAAGTTAAAATTGTAATTCACCTAAAACTTTCAATTTGGTCCACAAACTCTAGACACATCATTCAATTTTCTCTAATTTTCTAATCCCATATAATTGTTGTTTGACAGGTATTTATGAATACACGTTAAAAATGCCACCTGATTAAATTTTTAAAAAAATTTAGGTATGAATTTTTTCGACAGACTATTTTAATATTTTAATCTATAATTAGTAAATAATTAATTCAAAGATCACAGACTGCCAACCATATCTTGACTCATATTATATCCTCCAATGAGGTATATAATATTGAGTTGTAGTGTTTTTCTCAATGTCATGGATGACTCTAACAAACAGAAAAAGGGATCATATAGTAATAGGCAGTAGTTGGTGGGGCACAGAAGAAAAATATAGAAAAATAAAGGGACTGTTTGATAGAGATGAACTTTTTAAAACAAAAATCAAAATAAATTTTAAGACATTCTTAACCTGGCTACGTGTTCCCTTTGAACCTGGATTTGCTCACGGGGTCAAATCTCCATTTTGTTTCATTTTTTTTTTTTTATAAATTTAAATATTTTTTATTTTTTCATGGGAGAAAATTTGAGTTGGAGTACCAAAGGCAATTCCTTTATTTTAATTTAATTATTATTCTTTTTAGTTAACTTGTCTTAATAATTCCATTTGTGCCATAATAATTAATCATTAGTTCGTGGTGAACGTGGTGGTTACTTATAAAATAATGTATGATCTATATAATAAAATGTAATTTTAAAAATCTAATTTAATTTAATCCTCTAGTTCCAAAAAAAAATAATAATAATTTAATTTAATCCTCTAGAATATGCGGTCAGTGGCCCATGTCATAAAAATTATGCACAAGCCGTTGCACGTTGCATTTGGACCCATGTCGCAGTATGCTCTTTTTTAAAAAGATGCGTTTGGATTGATAGCTTTGAAGTTAAGAAATGTAAATTTATAATAATTAAATTTTTCCGAATAGTTTTATGAAGGGGTGTTCATCGGGTAAATTCAACTTAATGAACTCGACAATTCAAATTAATTCAATTTGATTGATTTAAATTGGATAGAGTAAAATCTGATCAAATTCGATTTTATTTGATTTGGTTTGGTTTGGTTTTTGAATTTTATATTCATTTATCCAATCTAATCCGACTCGATGATTTAACTAAAGTAAATAATAATTTATTTTTTTAAATTATGACTTTTATTATTTATATTTATATTTAATGTTCAACTTAAATTTAGATTTGAGATTTCATATTATCAATTATAACTTGTGGTAAGAAGAAGATAATTTATAACAATTATGACTTGTAGTGCCTAGGTGCAATATTGTGTGCTTTTGAGGTTTGATAGATATTTTGAGAATAATTTGATTGTCTTATAGAATTATACTATGCTAATGTTGTTTATGTAAGCTATCTATTCAGTTTTAATTTAGATATAGTTGGAGTTTCCCAATTTTTTCCTAGTTAAAGAACTAAAGAAACTGCAACTGGTACTTGCCTCCTCCTCTTCTTCTTTCTTTTTTTCTAAAACCAATTATCCAAACCAAACCAACTTGATCTTGGTTCGGGTTTAGAAATTAAAAATTACAAAACTCAAACCATTCCATTCCAATTAAAAATAATCAGTTTGAATTTAGTTTCTTCTCAAGTCCGAACCAACCTAACCCGTAAACACCTCTAGTTTTATGTGAAAAATGATTTTTATATTGAGCTTCCATTTTGAGTTATTTTAAATTGTTTCAATGAATTTTAAATCTACTTAATAATGTGTTATTTTAAATTTTTCTCTCAAATCTAAATCCTTTCGGCCAAACACAATTTAAGAGAATTTTTTTTATTTAAAAAAAAATTCTCTCTTGCCCTTTTGGGAATTGGTATTTAATTTTTCTTTTGGATATAAAAATATAATTATTGAATAAAGACTCCATCCAAAAGCCTTTTAAAAGTTAGAAGAGAAAGAGATGCAATATGAAATAGTTTCAACTAATAAGAGAATGATGTGTGCCCTTTGCAAGAATAATCAGATTACTACCAAGATAGGGATGTAATGTAAAGTTACTCAATAAATTAAGCTATAGTGTATGGCTGATGTGGGGGATTATTTATTAATTTACTAAATAGAAAGAGATGTAATTGTATATCTCTTATTAGTGCTATTTATGCAGCACCTTATTATCTCTGTTGCATAGGATCCATAATTAATAAAAGGGTGTTTGGCTAGTTTATTTAAAGAAAATTATAACCTTCCAACTTTTATGAAATGTTTTGAAATTTATGAGATGTTAATATAAAATATTTTGAAATTTATGAGATGTTAAAATAAAACAAAACTATGAAACTTATAAAATATTAGCAACGATAATTTTTGTATTTCACAATGGTAAAATTAAAGGTCTTTACGTTTTGATTTTGAAGATGAATAAGGGACTCTTTACTTTTACTAAAAAAAAATTATAAGATCCTAATATATTATTTTAAGAGCTTATGAGATTTTTTTTCAAAAATTTTATAAAATATTTTTAATATCTTATAAACTTTTAAATATTTTATAAAAAGTCTAAGCAGCATATAAGCTTATTCAAACAATTTCTAAAAAACAATGTAACATTTTGTGAGGAAAAGTTAAAATCCAAAAGCAAGAGATTAGAGTTGTAGAGGTTGTGCGCATAAAAATTCTTAACTAACATCCGTCACCTAAGTTAATCAAATTCTTTATTTAGAACCTCCAGCTTTTGGGGAATGTGGGCGCAAAAACGTCAAATCAAAGTTTGAATTTTCCCCAAAATAATGCCAAGTGCAAATATAAGTCAAATAATTCATCGAATTGAGCGGGGCAGAGAGTGGAGTTAGAGTGATGGTATGTGCACCTTCATTCGTTGTAATCATGAGTGTGTACCCTTAACAATTGATAACTTGCAAGCATATCAATGGTTGATAAGCTTGTGGAAAGACTACATATTTGCATTAAGATGGCCCTTGTCATATTGTGCAACAAACCCATTTAAATAAATATGATTATAGTTAATTTGCGAAGTTATTATAAGTGGTTTAGTCACTACTTGATAAAATATGGATTGGGTATTTGATAATATTATTTAAGAGATACTTCATGAATATCTTTTTTTTTTTTAATTTTCCATCCGGTATTCGACCCACTGGCTGACTAATTCGGATTCGGGTACTACAGAGGCTCAATACGAGGGTGACCCTCCCAATCCAGTTGCTTTATTCTTCATGTTTTTTTTCTTATTTCCCATCTGGTATTTGACCTACTGGCCGATTAATCTGAATTTGAGTATTTCAAAGGCCCAATACGAGCATGACCCTCTCAACCTAGTTGCTCTATTCACAATCCAAGATTCGATTCTTGGATGTTGCTTAAGAGATCTAACGCCTCATCCCGCTAGACCAACCACTAGTTGGTATGAATATGCTTATAAAAGAACATGAAATGCTCGATTCTTAGTCCTCAATCAAATGTGCATGATTTACTCCTGGTTCTTTCAATCTTTCGAGTGATAAAGCCAACCCTTTAAAAAGAACTCTGGCTAATGGTCGGATCTCCCCTGTTAGGCGCCCCCTCAGCCTCTAACATATGGACACACACGACAGGAGAGTAAACTTTCAATATGCAAGCTTAGATTTGAGACATTGTCTATAGGTCTCATATACTCAACGTACAAGAAGGAATTGCAGGAACTTGAAAATGGGTTCACATTTTCAAAAGGTTAGGGCTCGTTTGGTTTCATTTCAAAGCCCATTTTCACATTTTCTATTATTCCAAAAATAAAACACAACACTTTTTACACATTTTCACCTATCATTATTTTTATTTTCAAAACATATTTTCCAATAACTTATATATTTTCTCTCTGTTTTCCCTTCTCTCCACCTACCCTCTATTAAAACCAACATAATTATTACTTTTTCAACAGTCTATCCAAATACAAGCTCATTTTCAACTCATTCCACTAATTACTTTCCAATATTTTGAAAATGATATAAATAAAAATTGGAAATGAAAATAAAACCATTCTGATACTTAATCGGATTGGATTTTACAAACTCAATCCAATCAAGTTGAGAGTATCAATGAATTATAGTAGTTATGTGATAGGTGTATAATATTAAAAAAAAAAAAAACAATCATTATAGAGCAAATATGCATAATAACACTTGATATATAGTTAATTGTTTTCAATCAAATTAGGTCTGGAGAAAATGTACTTTGAGCTTCTTTGATGAAGAATATTGCTTAATTGGGTGATAAATATTGGCAATGACAGGCCCCAACTTGTTCCTTGGAAGATCTTCCATGCTGTCCATGTTACATAAGCATGTTAGCACATGCCTAATTCCTAATCATCACTACTTGATTTTCTTATGCAGAAGATCCATAATTCTATACTCAAAAACCTAATTTTTGCAACTTGAGAAAAATTTATAGTATGTTTATTGTCCAATCAATATATTTATGTTTGTTTTTTTTTTTTTTTTTTTTTTTTTTTTTTGTTCAGATTTCCTAATCTTCTCCTTGCACGCCCAGATCTTTTTGAATCTCTGTCAGTTGTCGGGGTTTGAAGTTGTTTAATTAATCTAAATTTTTGCTAATAATTATTCTCACGAATCATATGAATGAAGAATATAGTTTTACTAAAAAATATTCTTTTTTCTTGTACTTATTCTGAACTGAATAAAATAATATCCATACATTCTGTTTGAATTGGTGTATTATATATATTATATATGACAAGTAGACTTCTATTTTGGTAAATGAATTACAAATATGATTTGATGTAGAGAAAATTAATTTAATTTATTTTTAAGTACTAATGGATGTCAATTAAAAATATTAATTATTCAATTTAATTATGAAAATTTTAATTATGTTATATAGATATTGTGTCTTTATCATGTAACAAATTATGTGACCTCATATTATACAAGATAACTTCAGATATAGTCATGAGTACAAACATATATATACATGTAAATTTATAAGAATTAATAACTTCGTAGTATGTGCTTACGCATAAAAATAATATAAAGATTAATAAGTAATATTTTCCCTCATGAAAAATTCACTTATATTCACATTTTACTTCTATGTCTATAAAATATTTGTTATCGGTTTTCAATTTAGACCAATTTTTTACTGCAATTTCTTTTTTTTAAAAAAAATCCTTATATACTATTAATCACTGTCTAAAAAGTATTAGATATTTGCTATGGAATAATTGTTATGAAATTAATTTTGTAGCTATTGCTATACATTACAGCTATAAATTTTCACAGTAAATACATTTTTTTAAGTAACAAGCAACAAAAATTATTATTTATTATCTCTTGTTTGTTGGAAGCGCAACAAATTAGTCATGCATTATTTATAAAAAAATTAATATATACTTATATATAAAAAATAATCAATAGCTAAGAACGGATCATAGTAAAGGTTATTTATGAGAACATTACTTTGAATTTGACTAATTAAATTGATTTTATAGCTAAAGTTACATATTTTTAACATCTACTATAGATTAATTGTAACCGATATCCTAATTTTCTTTTCAATGAATATTTAATACCAAAACTTTTTTGTCGTATATTTAAATTGGCATATTCAATTAAACACTAGCTAGCCGATAATATAATTAAATCAACTCAAAACCTAAGTATATGCAGTAATGATTCATGCGTTAGCATTAATTAAATATATATATTTAGTCTTGATTAGCTAAATATCCAATTGGGAAAATGACCTACCATCCTATTTTTGACAAATGAAATTAATAATTGAGTAATAGATAAATATAATTGTATTTAGTATATATTTATATGAATTCAATAGATTAATACTTTAAAATAAATTATTGAAAGGTGAAATAGCAGTAAAGATTTTTTCATATATAATTATGGTCAAGTCCCTTATGTATGGTGTTCATCCCACTTTAGTCCCTCTTCTCTCCAGATTATTATTGTAATCCCTCATTTTTAAAATACATATCATCATCATCATCATCCCTATTTGTAACTTTTCATTAGTAATCAATGGAAGTTCAACTAACGTAGTCAAATTATAAAGATAATTTGAACCTTTCGCTTATTTATTTCCCTCCACATATTTGCTCCATTTTTGCGACTTAATTTGCACAAACATTATTGTGTAAAATTTTCCCCACACCCACACCTCATAATCACAATTAGATAAGCTTTGATCGTCAATTGATTCCCATTCATCATTTAAGCTCGCCATTTCAACACGCACCTACTCGTTGCTCCTTATTTTCTTGATATGTTTTACATCTTTATGCCCATTTAGTAAAACATCAAAAGCATCCTATCATCATTGTCTTGTAGAAGGAGGGTAGAATATGTTTGACACGCAAAAATTTTTACTTTTCCGTAATACTATTTATATTCTGCTGGTTGAATTGTATCATCGTTATTTAACATGAAAATCAATTCTCTGTCATTCTTATATACTGGTATTCTATAGTAGAATATTGACAAGTTTTGAAACCCCAACAATGTTTCAATTTTATCCATTGTTGACAGAAAGACATTTTACTAGGTTTAACATAATCTATATAGCCAACTTCTCCTCCTATATATAGTTTCTTTGGAATCTCCATAAACTCTCCACCCTGGTGGAGTTCTAGTTTAATATAAATGAGTTAAATAAGTTAAAAAAACATATAAACACAAATAAATAAATAACTAACTTGATCAATATAAATTTGCATTAGACAAGAGTGTATAAAATAATGGACAATATAACCCTGAGTCACAGAATACATAAGACAATTGAATTGAGTTATGGGCTCCAAAGCTACACGACAGATGGTGCCATAAAATGCATATTTTACTTACAAATATGCTAGACAATGGATAAAAAATCATATTCTAAAGTGAAACGATCTTTGTCAAACAATAAAAACATAAATACACATCTTTAAGGAAATAAATAATAAATTACTCAACGAAAAAGATAGATATAATTAATTGCAAAAGAGTAGTTGGAGTCGGAGGCAAACAAAAAAATTTGCCAAAAAGTTACTGTAAACTATTGGAACGTTATGTAGCCCCCTATCACGCAGAGCAACATTATTCCAGTTTCAATGTTTTTTTATGAGGAAATTCTCATTTTGTTCTAAGAAAATTAGGGACTTCCTCTTTGTAGTTGAGTAATAGATTTTTTTGGTTGTGTTTTTTAATGATAGGAACAAATGAGAAAAATTAAATATTTTTCCCATTTTACCCTTATCTAATGAAATATTTCATCCATTTGAGTTAAGCTCTCATTAAATACTAATGAAAGTTTACAAAAAGGAATTGTGATGATGTATATTTTAGAGATGAGAGACTACAGTAATATATTTGATAGATAAAGAATTAAAATGAAATAAAAACAACACATAAAGTACCAATAAAGAGATTTGTCGTTACCTCGAGACGTATCAAAGTGGCCTAATTAATTTCCCTGCTGAATGTTGAGCCAAGGAGTGTTAAACCTACGATTTGCGAAAGAATGAAAAGGCAACCAACACTAAATGAAAAAACCTACCAAAAGATGGACAGATTCAACATTGAATAAATGCCAAAAATTTATTAATTTCAAACCTTTAACCTTATATTTTATATTTAAAATTAACATTATTGATTTAAAGGTCACTCGACAATCTTATTTAAGAACACATATTGTTAAAGAATTACATCTCATATTAATGTTATTGGCACGTGTCATCGCATAAAAGCATATATTAATAATTCTTGCATTTTTATTTGGGTTGGATTTGGTTCAACCCAATCCAAGTCCAATGCTATATTCGAGTATCTTTAATTCTTAAATCTTAATGATATAGGGGCCTCAAATTAAGCTATTATAGTAATATATTATTTGTCAAATGATACTAGTTCTTTATAACTATCTTTTTTTAATTTGTCTTCAACGGTTTATATTTTTCATGATTATCCACATCGAACAGGCCCACTAATTTGAGCTCAAAGAATTTTTTCGTACACCACTTTTCTCAGGAAATAGATTGATTTTAGATCGACTCGACTTGTAAAGTGTTGATCCAACTAAAATCTTATCCACTCGACTCTGAATCTTGAAAGAAACTTTATCGAACTCAAATTATTCGACGAAAAAAAATGACATCTATTATTAATTATCATTTCGCACCACTAATATTCTTTTTTGAAGTTTGGACATGTAATTATATATTTTCTTTTATAAATGGCTACCCCACACTCTCATGAAAATTTAGACTTCGAGAAAGGAGAAACGTTTAATATGTAAAACCATTTTTTTCCTTTTTAAATAAAACAATATCTCCAACATTCCGGTTCAAACTTTATCCATATATGCTGGGATTGGTGCACAAATAGATGGCTCATCTGGGATTGGACTTATCTGATAGAGCACATGGAGATGGAGGCATAAGTGGCGCAGGAGCAAATGCGAGGCAGATGGACGTTTGGGCAAAATGGGTGGGCACTGGGGACTCCACACAAACAGTTAAACGCGGACAATGCCAAGAAACAAAACAACATGAGAATTAGTTTTCTCCCGAAGAGCTCACCTTTTTCATTGTTTATCTTAGTACCGGACCCATCAATTAATTGTATGTGACATGTATGCCAATTCCTATGTGGGAAATTTTTATTAATAATAAGTTAATTTTTATAAAGACTATAATTCATTTATTTAACCAATATGAAAATTTAACGTACTTGGTGCACGTTCAAAAATGAACATTTTGAGTGTGAATAACATAAAATAGGTAATCCAACAATATTGGACAACCTAACATCAGTAATGAGTGGCTCTGATATCATATTAAAAAATGAACATTTGACCTAACTCACCTCAAAAGCTGACTCAAAGGGGAAGGATTGTACAAAATTATATATAGAGACCATTATTCATTTATGTATTGCAAGGATTGAAAGAAGAATGGGAAAAAATGTGTAATTTCTTAGGCCAATTATTTTGAAATAATAACAAATTACACAACTTAATAAAATAGCAACCTAGTTGAATTTTTGGAATTTTTCCTTCCCAATTAGAACACGCTCTAATTGTGAAATACTATGAGCAAAATGTTGTTGGATTTTTTTCCCCCTCAATGAAAATTATATCATTAGCATGTAATAAAATTTAATAAAAAGTCACTTATTCCAAATCTGACCGGTGTATATGTCATCCTCCTTATTATTTAACCTCGCTAAAAATGATCCTATAAAAAAAATTGACCTAAAAAAATGCGACTCACTAATTATATATATATATATATATATATATATTAGTGTGTTGTGAGATATTATAAAATAAAATATTTAATATTATCTATATAATTTAATGATTTGTAATTTATTTGAACGTACGTCATAGTTGACAACATCACAAAATCCTGATAATATAGAATGCATCCTTGATTTTCAAGAAATTAGGCTTGAGGAACCCGACGACAACGCATGGGAGATAAGGCCACGTACCCATAAATATCATTCAATCATGTAAGATTTTTTTTTTTTTTGAACTTGCATAATTTTATGTATTTCCTTATTGTTATTGAATTTTTATATTAATTCTAAAATTCCTCTTACCTTGACATCCCCGAAAATAATCTCTTCACCGTCCATGTCACTATCAGTATTATCCATATGGCATTTTGTGTCTCTCAAATGAGAAAGGATAGCCGAACATTTTTCTTTTATCTAAGTTCGACTTTGCTCGGCTTAATTGTACCCTAGCATCGGCCATTTAGAAATTTCAATCAGTTAACACTTGTCGTTCATTTAGTTGAATCAAACTATATATATACTAGCAATTATTTGCACACAACTCCTATACGCATAAAATATTTTTGAGTAATTGTATTATTTATATATATTT
>JACGDI010005482.1:161029-213784 GCA_014898725.1 Jacaranda copaia | reverse complement strand
TATTTTCTAATCTGGTTTTGTATGATCAGGTTTGTAAATCTCATGGAAGGGCATATTTGGATTGAAAGTGAAGGTCTTGGCAGGGGTTCTACTGCCATCTTTATTGTTAAACTCGGAATTCCTGGACGGTCAAATGAGTCTAAGCTTCCATTCACGCACAAAGGCCCAGGAAATCAAGTGAAGCAAAATTTTTCTGGGCTCAAAGTTGTTGTGATGGATGATAATAGGTTAGTAATACATGCACACTTTCACAACTTGTGTTCTGGTTCTGCTCATGGCATTTATCTCTTTCAAGAGGTGTTTATTTTTCTAGCTGTGAACATTTATTTGGTTAATGTAACTTTAATTTCAAAGTTTTACAATCATAGAATAATAGTAAAATTCATTAGTTAAAAGTGACTGTGGATAGATATACTTAGGTCAGAAGTTCAGAAGGTTTGATTGGGGCATCAACTTCAACTTTTTCTCTAAAAAAGTAACTTCAACTGCTGTTCTCCTGCAGACGACAACATTAATTCTTGTGATACGTAAGATTATCTTTTGTTTCACCATGGTGGGAGAAAATTTGATGCATTTAATGTTTGTTTTGTTGATGTTGCAGTGTTGGCCGTATGGTAACCAAGGGCCTCCTTGGCCACCTCGGATGTGAAGTATTGGCCGTTGCTTCAGGAGAGGAGTGTGTCAGAATTGTTACCAATGAGCACAAGGTGGTGTTTCTAGATGTGAGCATTCCAGGCATCGATAGTTTTGAAGTCGCTGTAAGGATACGCGAAAAATTTTCGAAACGTCCCGATAGGCCTCTGATTGTAGCACTAACAGGAAGCACTGATAGAATGACAAAAGAAAACTGTCTGAGGGTTGGTATGGATGGCGTCATACTAAAGCCAGTTTCCGTAGATAAAATGAGAAGTGTTGTATCTGGTCTCTTAGAGCATGGATATGTGGTTGAACCTCAATAAGCAGAAAGGAAAAAAGTACAGCAATAAGGTGAAATCTTATTCTTTTTGCCCAGTGGATTTTAGTGATTATATTATGCCGAACTGCAGCCTCTTTGATGGGAGTGGTGGTGGTGGCAGTTTGATTTAGTACCGTGTTGTCAGAAGGATGGTTGTCAGAATGATGATCACCAAACTTTAATGAAGTTGTGAAGATGACTTGTTCTGAGGATTAAGTTGTGAGGATGTAGTTGTGCATGCACAGGAAGATGAGCTCATTTGACGTGGTTTAAATTTGTTTCACTGTAAAATTCGGTGCATACACTTGCCATGGAGCAATCTGTCCTTGATAATTTGCTTGAATGCTATGTTGCAATATAATGATAGAGGAATTCAAAGAAAAACCATCTTTAAATCTTCTTCCGTCCTTTTTCCTTTTCCTTTTCCGCTTTCTTCTCTGATTGTTATTTGTTAATCTTGGTCTCAGTCAAATTTCTCGTAGCTGTTGGTGGGTTGATTAACGTTGCTTTTGTCAAATTCTTGGAGTGATTGAGTTCAAGATATAAAAATTATTTTTTGCGGGGAAATCCCGTACGCACTATGACAAGATTTTCTAACTGTGTTGTGGAATGCCTCGTTCAAACTTGCTTTAGTTTTTCATGGTAGAACAATAACAATGTCTAAATTTCTTCTGTTTGACTGAGAAAAAAATCTTGTCTGAAATTTTCAATTCAACCTTGGGACTTTTTGTAAGTCTTGATATATGCATATGTATAAACATTATGACTCGCAACAACTAAAAGAACTTACAGAGCGTTTGGAAATCAACTTTTCCCTGGAAGTAGGCGGTCGAGCTAATAACTATTGTAAATTGGAGTTGATGTTCACGCATAGGGCTATAATTGGATATTCAAAAATTTATTTATCGTTCGTATTCGTATTTGTTTATACAAAATTTATCTCAATGTGTCTAAAGAGGATATTATCCGTATTCAATTAATAAATATCCGATTATAAATGGATACGGATATGGTAAATGCATATATGATCCGTTTAATATCCGCTTTAAATACTTATTAATTAAATAATATATAATTTATATTTTTTAATAAAAATTTCATAATCCACATATGTATATATGTACAAAATTATAATTGAAGAATTGGAAAGAAAAAGAATAAATTTAAAAAATTATTGTAATATAGAGAAAAAAATTGAAGAATAAAGTTAATCAACCCAATTATTGTTGGTTGACTTTACAATTAATATATTTAAATGTCATTATTATTATTAGTAAGTACTTATAATCAATTATAATGTCAATTATCGATTAGAAATTATGTTACTTGTTTGATTATTTTTTTAATGAAGTTATATAGTTCTTTATATTAATTAAAATATGTATTTGTTACAAATTTACAGATTTACATATTTGGATATTTGTAAATAGATATTTAAATAATTATCATTGAATATGAATATAAAACAATAATTTGAATACGGATAAGTTTAATAAAATATAAATAAATCTAAATAATTATAATTAGATACGAATATATCCGAATTCGATGGATACGAATTTGGATATCATTTTTTAATATTCGTCAAATCTGTATTCATATCCGATTATTCAAAAAATTAAATGGATATAAATATAGAAATAGCATATCCAATTCATTTAATATCCGTCTACACCCCTATTCACGCTCCTCTTGTTTGGTATGAGAATAAGGAAAAATAGATTAGACATTCACAATTCAAGGCTTTGTTCTCCCACGTTTTTTGAAAATTTTTTCCACACCCAAAAATTTCACACTAAAAAATTTCAAATTGTAGACACATTTTTAAATCTTTTTCCTGGAACATTCAAATTATACACTCAAAAATGGGTTTGGGGCTAATTGCATGATTAAGAGATGATTTGGTTCTATGGATTAGTGTAATTTGGTTGGAAATTCATAGGTGCTGTGAAGAGTGAAAGATGGATATAAAAAGATAGAATACGAAAGTAGAAAGTATTCTTCATTGAGTGTAAGGTAAAAGCGTGGAGACTTGTGGGGGTATAAAAGGTTTTTATCTCTAATATTAGTCCACTTGTCTCATATTGATACTTTTTTCAAAGGTGGCTCACCTTATATGTAATTCAATAGTTGGTACTTGTTAAAGTATCAACTGAGGGATTAATAGGGAGCTCAACATGCGCACTATTGTCATCCACTAGGCTCAGCTCTAACGAATTGTCTCGGGGTAATCTTTTTGCAAAAATTCTAATTTTTGGAATTTGAAATTTTAAAATTATATTCAAAGTTTAAACCCTAAAATCAAACCTTTAATCTAGTTTTACAAAAATGTTTCTGCCATGCACCTGGTCCATACTGTATTTGGACATAATTTTGCCCCCTCTTTCACCTATTCGCGTCTATTGCTTGCAAGTAGAAAACATACACACAATAAAAATCTGATTTTCTCTTCTCCCTCTGCATTTCTGCATTTTATGCGAACACAACAGTACAATGTTAGTCTATTTAGGTTTCGGGAAACTAAATATAGCTTCGAGGTAAAATTGATCTAAAGTGCATCAGATAGCTTCTGGATTGTCTTATCCTGAAGGAAGTTAGGTAGTACCCTGTGCAACAGCGAGAGAGGGGTAATAATTTCTTCAAGACAAACCACAAATTGATAATTCATTAGGATAAAAGTTTAGTTACGCTACAAAATTGAGATAAGTGTTTTTGATTTATCACTAATTCAATTCTATTCTATTGATATTTCAAATTGGTTTATGCCTTTGGTCTATGCTGAATTCTAAATAGAATCTTAAAATCTTGTTTTGGATCACAAGGGACAATGATTTTTTTTTTTTTTTAATTTTTAGCATGCAATAATATATGATGTTAATCTTCATCTAACATGAAAGTATTGTCTTCGTCCATGTTTGATACACCATATCCATTTGATGCTACAGATCAGAAGTAAAGTTCACAACAATCACTCTTTGATTCCCATTTGATTTGTGATATTGCCTATTGGAGGACAGGATTTTTGTACTTTTCTTGATTGCCCCTCTTCCCAACCAGTTTCCATTTAAATAAGAGGACATATTTGTAATTCTAAATGCAATCTCTATATGTGATTATTTAATCACACCTCAAACCATGAGATTCGATAAAAGCCTAATTACATGAGCTTGGAACGAGCTCAGACTTAATTTATACTAAAATTGTGATAGTATTTCTACTCCTGCATTGCACGGAAAGTACTGAAGTAATTATAACCAATTTATATATTTAGGCTATCTTGATATTAATAAAATAAATATATGTATATATATATTTTTTAACTAAAATTATTGATTTTATTAGATATTATATTATAAAAGAATGCTTATAAACTTTTTTAATTTTTTGATGTTGCACGAAAATAGACTTAGAGAATCCTTTTTAAAAATTAACAAAGTAAATTGAGCTTTTACTCCTAAAACTCACTTTCATAGAGTCAAAACTAGGGTTTTTTTTTTCTTTTCTTTTCTTTTTATTTTATGAATAATTAGATGTCTCTTTTGAATTTGAGAGTTAGTATTTTTATATTGATTAGGTCCTTAGTCGGCTTCAACCTATTTAGATTTAGATTGCTCGTCTTGGTGGGCTTAATTTGTCGAACTCACGAGCTCTATTCTTATTTATTTATTTAAGCCTCTTGTTTATTTTTAAATTTTTATCCTTAGGAGCTTATTTTTCCACATTACTTTTTATGCAATAAAAAAAAATATTTTGATAATTAAGTACCCTTTATGATATTACTTTGGTTAATTATACTTACACCTTCTTCGGAATAGTGAATTTATCAATTCATTTCCTCTAACTTTCATAATTATAAATAGTAATATCCTAGGATTTATCTTCTTAATCTCCTTATATGATATTGATAGGAATTGATTGAAACTTTAGCATAGGCTCACAAAGTGCACACCTTTAGCCAATTTGATTCCATGAAGAGATAAGCCTATGGCCCCATTCCATTATGCAAATAAAATTAATTGGATTATCCTTGTTTTTTTAGGTTATACATTCACTCATGAGGCTTTCTTGATTGCCTCTATGTCGAAAAAATTTAATTAATTTCTGAATGTGTTATATTCGTGGTAATGTCATTTCTCTCCATTATTTATTTTAAAATTTTAAAATTTGATTAAAATTGTAGTGTGGCTAAAATGCATCCTTTTTATGTACAAAAGTATAATTTTTTACATGTTCGACTGGATTTAAAGAGTGTATCAAAAGATTACTAAATTTGATTTCTTGAAATATTTTAATAATCTAGAAAACTAAGATGTTCATAGTTAATGTTAAGCAATGGATAAAATTATCCTGAATAATTAAAAAACCAAATTACAACTATTGTTAAGTAATCAATGGAATTATGTAAATAATTAAAAAAAATCTATATTTTAAAATTTTTCTAAAATTGCATAATTATAGTCAAAGCATCTTGTTTATATAACTAATATAGATCTCAAAATTGCAAAATGAGGCAATAAACTAGGAGGACAAATAAGAGAGATGATTGCTATTAGATTAAGGGATAAGTAATTTCGACTTAATTTGTACTAATTTACATAGAAATAGGCTCTTTTGATTTTAATTATATAATTTTTAACTAATTTTGGATTTTAAAAATTTAGAATTTTATAGTTATTTAAAAATATTTCACTGCTTAATATAAATTATAAACCTATTAGCTTTCTAAATTATCAAAATATGTTAAATAATCAATTTAATTACCTTTTATAAATTATTTAAGCTCAGTCATGCACAATAAAATTGTACTATTATGCGTCGGAAAGAAGTCTTGGGACTATAATTGTGCAATGTTAACCATATTCTAGATTTTCAGGATTTTTTTTAATTATCTAAAATAATTTTAGTAGTTATTAATCATTAGATGTGAGTTTCTCCTTTGATTCTCTAAATATATATATATATATATATATATATTAATTTATACACATTCTTTAAATAGATATTTTTTTAATTTATACACACGCATATCAAGAATTTATTTGGACTTGAATTTTTTACCTCCCATATTTTGTGGGAAACTTGTACTACTGAACCAAAGGCCCTCAATTGATTCTCTAAATAGATATATAGATATAAGTGTAATGGTTGCATTTTTCATACGTTTGCATCTTTATATAATATTATTTTGATTAGCAGTATTATAGTACTTGATAAGTTTGGTTTTCTTTCTATTTTTGGAACAATTTTACTTTTTTTTTCTTTTACGAATCACCACCAATCAAAATAAGAACAGAACACAATTAATCTTGTTAACGGTTAAAATATATTGAAAAATCATGACAAGACATGTTCTTTTGAATAATGTTTGTATTAATAGATATAGGGAGTAATAAGATATGAATATATTCAACAATTTATTTAAAGGGACACAAGAAAAAGTTCTTTCTATTTTCTATAAGAAAACATATGAATTATGTATTGAAATATAATTGTATAAGAATCTCACATGACTTAAGATTACTAGAAAAAGACACAAGATGCACTTATATTTGGGCAACTCAAAAAGTAGAACTCTTATTTTTCACGTTAATAGTTAATCAAAAGTACCCAATTTATTCATAAAAATGCAAAATATATCACATTAATTTTATATTAAAGTTCGGAACAAGTTCCCTTTTTTGTTATATTTTTGTTTTGTTAAAGGATATAATATAAACGCTAATATTAATATTTAATTTAAAAATAACTACATTCGAAATAATAAAAGTAATAAAAATGCATTGATTGATAATTCTGATACTAGAATTTTTTCCTTCTACTATACTTGAAATGCGTATATATTTTCTCATTGATTTTAACATAATTTGAATAATTTCTTTTTTGATTTTTCCTTTTCCTCATTTATAGGAGTCAAATTTAAAATCTAGAATTGTAATTCTTAAAAACATCACTCTTGATTTTTCTTAATATGCCAAGCTGGCGTAGCATGAATTTTACATGAGTTTTAAAGAAGTTACAAGGTTTTAGAAATTTTAAATATTATATTTTATATTTCACCAACCAATCAAGATTTTTTTTTCATAATTAAAAAATCTAAATTATTAAAAACTAATATTTGGTAAAAATTGAAATATCATGATTCCTTCTACGTTTAATGTTATAGTTTTATATCTTTAATTTCCTAAGAAAATATCATACCTATTCTAGATACATTGTTGTCAATGCACCATGCCACCGTTACTATCAGCCTATGGTCAGTTGCTTTCAACCCTCACCAATAACTCCACTTAAATTTTTCCCATAATTAAAGAAATGAAATTAATAAAGAAAGAGAAATCCCATTTTGACTAACCCACTTAAAAGCGTGCATGTTAACCAAAGGTCAAAAATTAGTTGAAATCGGAACTATACATGAAACCCTGTTTTCGTGTAAATGCGACTTTATTTTGCCCATATAAAACTTTTTCAAGCAAAATTGATCCATAAAAAGTTCGATTATTTGGCACATTTGGTACTCTACAAAAATAAAGGAAAAAAAACAATGAATCCCTACACGTTATTGAGTGGTGGATTTTTCTTATTCTTTTTTATATTTTTTTACCAAAATATGCTTGGTACACCTTTTACATCCTTTTATTCCGACAAAAATAAGATCTCAAGAATAAATTTTTTTTCATGATTCTTCATTAGTAGAGGTTTCAAATACATTGTGTAAATTTTGCGAGTTATAAAACAAAAATTTTCGCACGATTCATTATATGTGAAAGTTTAGAATCCCTAAGTGAATTTTATAGGGTTTTAGAAACAAAAAATTTCGTGCAACTCTTTATCAGTAAACGTTTTTTATGAACAAGATGAATTTTATTGGGCTTTGAAAATGAAAATTTTTGTATAATTCTTTATAAGATGGTGTTTTGGCCTAGTTATCTTTCGACACAATATATTTTTTTGTTTGTGTTAAAAATATGGGTTTTTAAATAAAAAAATGAATACAAGTTGAGTGAAATTATTAGGAGATAAGGAAATGGAAAATTAGGATCCCAACAAAGGGGGGCAGTTACGGTTTATGAAACCCATATCCTGTGTCACTTACCCAAAGTGACAAACAAAACAAAAAAGCCAAGCTTTATATTGACTCTTCTCTCTCAAATTCTCTCTCTACATATTCTATACGGGTGTATGTATGTATTTGTACACGTTTTAGTGTGTGTATAGAGGTATATATACGCCTCCCCCCTCTCTCCCTTAGAGAACAATAACAAAAATAAGGTTAGAGAGAAGAGAGAGCCAAAGCCAAGGCCACCTGTTGGTTCCTTCCATAAACCACCACCAAAAACCATTGCCACTTGTGATCAAGAATTCGTTAGAGAAAAAAACCCTTCAAAAAAATTGCATCTCTCTCTCTCTCTCTCTCTCTCTCTCTCTCTCTCTCTCTCTCTCTCACTTGTTCTCATCTACACTTTTCTACCATTTGTGGCCCTTTTCACCAAATGGGCTTTTAGGTGTAGAGCCTCTATTAGATTATATGCATACACTTAAATTGAGAGAATCTAATTAGATTGTATACGGAGATCATCCAAATCTGAAACACAGAAAAAGACCCTTTCTTGACTGATCTATATACTTTTATAGAGATATAAAGATTGGGTTTTTATCTTTAAGAGAAGAAATTCAAGAAAGATAATAGGTTTTTTTGATATACTTGAGTCGGAATTCTTGTGTGATAATTTATTTTTAGTCTTTTCCTTTTTGTTGCGAAGTTTTGGGTCTTTTGTGTTTGTGGGGTTCTGTTGATTCCATGGCTGCCGGTGCAGAGGTGTCTGGTGAAGCTGCAGCATTGGCAATGGAGTCCCCTGCTGTTGGTGTTGAGCCTTTATCACCAAAAAACACCATTCACACCAGTGAAAAGAACATTGAAAAATATGATAGTTCCAATTCTAAGGAGTCTGGAGAAACTGATGGTGTTAAGGATTCTGATTTGAATTCCAATGTGGATTCGAAATCAGAATTGCAAATGAAGGAAATTGTTGATATGTTGAAGGAACTGAAGTTGAATCCCCTGGCCAAGGAGTTCTTTCCTTCCTCCTATTATCAAGGCCAAATGGGGGCTTACAATTTTGTGCCTATACATAAGAATCTGGAAAATGATGGTTTTCCAGACAATCGAAGGGTATAAATTCAGCTCTCCCATTGACTGATTTTTGCCAGTTTATTGGATTGATTAATTGCAGTTGTAATCTGTTGAGACTGATGTGCATCTAGGAATTGATTCTTGTGTTTTTGGCTTGCACACATGATTTTGAACTGAATTGTCCTCTGCTCTGGAATTAAATTAGTTTGCACTTTGTTACTTAAGGAAAAATGAGAATTCCATATTTCATGTTTGGCTTGTGAAATAAGAGTAATGGAATGTCCTGTGGGATTTTCCCCCATAGTGAATAAATTGAGGGACCTTCTATAATTTTTAAACTGAGGTTTTATGTGGTGATTTTCAGTTTTTGAATTTATAATTGTGATAATTCTTACATTTTTGATTAGTAGGCCACAAGGACTTAAAGGAGTGATTTTTTATTCATACTTGCAAAAAGGATTGTCCGGACTAGAGTTGTTATAACTTGATTGATGAGCATCTTTGTCTGATTCTTTGTAGCAGACCAGCTCCTCTTGTATATTAATGCCAAAAGGTTTCTGCTAACCATTTGCCTGTTCTATTTATCGGGATGAAAATTACTGCTTTTTCATGATCCTTTTTGCCATAAGTATTTGTCAAGGAACAGATTGAGTTGAATATGAAACCATCATGGGCTTTTATCATGTAAGTTGAATTCCTAGAATGAACTTTTTACATTTGTAGTTGTATAAATGGATGTGGCACTTGGTCTGAAGATGTTGCTAACTTCATTAGTCATTTCAATTGCTGACATTCACTTTGTTTTGATGTTAGATATTTCACAACCATTTTGGTAGCTGGGCCATTTCCTTTCCTGCTTTAGTATGCACAGATGCACAATTTAGATAGAAATTGTACTTGCATTCATGAATCTCATTATTGATCTACATAAGAATCAATGATCATGTAGTTCCCTATTTTTTGATATCTTAATTCTTAATCCAATTCAATCGTCATTTATACCCACATCACTACTCAGTCAATGTAGTATGACTTCAAGTGTTTTGCATGTCATTTTTCTAGGTTGGACTAGGTATGCTTCATACATTTGTTTAATGGAGTTCTGAATGCCTTCTTTTTCTAATGGTGATCCCTGTGTATTTTTGTTTTTGCAGAGAAGAAATAACTACAGCCAGGGTAGGAAGAAAATGAATGGCAGAGCCTCTAGAGCTCAAAGAGAAGATAGTATTAGACGAACTGTCTATGTTTCTGACATTGATCACAATGTAAGTAAAAATTTATAACCTTCATTATATCCAAGCATTGTTGGGATTCAATTGACCTGGTTTTCTTACCTCTTAAAATAAGATCACTGAGGAGCAGCTTGCTGCATTATTCATCAGCTATGGACCGGTAAGTTACTCCACATAGTGAATGATTTCTTTTCCACCTCAGTTTTTAGGATTATATTGTACAAAATTGTAATTTGGTGGTGTTGAAGTTTGAAACTATGAATGCCATAAACAAGAACAACTGATTAATTATTATAGCCTTATGATTCAACATTACAATGTAAACTGTCCCTCAGCTAGGCTCATTTATGTGAATGAAAAACCATCAAACGATTTAGAGGAGACAATCTTAATGCTATTGTTGGAATTTTTAGACTAATTGCAGGTCCAGCTGCTTGGCAGGTGTCAATTTCAATTTTACCTCTAGAAGTACCACATAGCAGAGAAACACAGAAGGGAATTTTTGGTTGTGTGTGATACATGCATTCTAATAGTTTCCTAGATCTAATTTCGGCCAAGGGCTATATAGTGAGTCATGCATTCCAGTAGTTACCTAGATCTAATTCCTCCCAAGGGCTATATTGTGACTCCAGTGAGAGTCTCTTGGTGAGCTTGGGGACCAAATGGATACATTCTACGTGAATGTATAGTTGCGTCCATTCTAGTGGATATCTCTAGTCTTGTTGGGTACTACCAACTCCACGTCAGTTTTGAGGAGAATCAAATAGATATGGAATTTCATTGGCATCATAATATAGTGATGAGAAAAAAACACTTGTGCCTACCTTGTTACATATCCTTCATGTGCCCTGAGTTTGCTATTGTGGCCATATCTATATATACTACCCTTGGTTGCTCCCTGCCTGCCAGATTATATACCTGAGAGCAATAACCACCCTTGCCATGGTCTGGTCTGTAAATTCATATATATTTCTTTGTTGACATCATTTAGTTTTGCTTATTCTCCTCTGCCCATTTCCTAACACTTTCAAAACAGTAAAATACGTATAAGCAAGAATAGAAAAAAATTATTTGCTTCATCAGTATGTAAAGAATATGGAAAGGTTAAGGGACTCATTGCCTTGAAACATGTCCATAGGAACTCAGCTTCTCTAATGCAGAAACCATCACTTTACTATATAGTTTCTTTTGAATTTTGAAATGAAAGAAGGCTTTCCGTTGCAACACTTCCCAAGAAACCACTCCATTGCTACGCCCATAGCCATACTCAAGAAGTTGTTGCCTTCTTCCTTATCACCCAATGTATTGATAGGCATGCAAGTGCAGTGTAGGTTTCCTGTTCTCAAAAATACTTGAAAACAACTCTTATGAAATCTTCCATACTGAACAAATCATCCTAAAGCTTCATGGCCATTTAGCATAAAAGGATTCATCGATTCTGGTTCTGGATTAAGAATCCCGTTAGGTCTTCTTCCTTTAAAAGTCATTTATAACATCTATATTCAAAATCTTATTAAATTTAGTCAAGCGTGTTTTGAGTTTCTGGAGGTGATGAAATGTTGCAACTATATAGGATTTTACTGGTCCTGTCTATTTATTTTTTATTTTTTTCTTTTTTGGTGAAACTGTCCTGTCTATTTCACTGAAACTCCCTTTCTGAAATAAACACTCCTTTACCTATAATTTGTTTTCTTTATTTTCATACTGCTTGCTAACCATTTTGAAAATCAACTACCGTCCGATCATTGTAACCATATTCAACTCTAATCTTGAGCTTTTCCAGTGATTAGTTGTAAAGAATCTTTCTTGTATTACAATGCCTTTAATCTTTCACGTGCTGTATCTCTAGCATGTTGGTTGCTGCTTTTATGTGAATGGAAAACATTAGATGTCATTTTGTGTTGGCACCCTCTAGTTGTCTGCATGCTTATTAGTTGGGAAATATTAACTTGAAATATTTGATGAGGCCGTGGTTTTGTCCAAATTTAAACAATAGAAATATTAAAAAAAAGACCCTCAGATACAAATTTGAAAGTGGCCTATAATGTGTGTGGCATGTGCTTCTAGATTTTGTAAGGTGTCATCCAGCCTGCTTTATTAGATGTTCCAGAAAGAAATCATGTCTTCTTTTTGAGAAAATGTTCAATCAAGTTTGATCTGTTAATTCATGGACCTTCCTCCGTATTGATGACCTGCCCCCTCCCCCCTTCCAGATTTTCCACATCTTAATTTGGGTGAATATTTGGTCTGGAAGATTGACAGAGTACATCTTGATGATATCTTCTACTTTTATTTCTCATCTGTAAACTTCACAGGTTGTTGATTGTCGTGTTTGTGGTGATCCACACTCCCGTCTTCGCTTTGCTTTTGTAGAATTTGCTGATGAGTGTAAGCCATCTTTACTTTCCACTCTCTTCTTTAGAGTGGATAACGTGTTTCTATGATCTCTCGGACCTTATGTTATCTCATGTGATTAATGCCAACAGATTCTGCTAGAGCTGCTCTTAGCCTCAACGGTACACTTTTAGGTTTCTCTCCTGTGAAGGTCTTGCCTTCTAAAACTGCCATTCTCCCTGTGAACCCTACATTCCTTCCCAGGGTAAGAAGAAATCACCAGCATGCTAATACTATTGAACAAATTTCTAGACATCCTTCCTCCCTGCAATTGGAGTTTCACGTGTATCTTGAATGTTTCTCATGCTTATATGTGATTAAATTGATTATCTATTACTCTTTCATGGATTTTTACAGTCAGAGGATGAGCGTGAGATGTGCACCAGGACAGTCTACTGCACAAACATTGACAAGAAGGTACACATACCTTATATTTTTATTTTCTTATATGCTTAGATTTTTGTGTGTATTCTTCATAAATGCCTCTTAAATTTTTAACTGATAAATCATCTTTGGAGTTATGAAGCTCTTGTACCATGGATACCTTGGAAGTGAAAGTAATATTAAATTAATTCATGCAATGCATGTTTTCCTGAGCAGGTTTCTCAAGCTGATGTGAAAAATTTCTTTGAAACAAGATGTGGTGAGGTATGCTCAGAAGTTCCATAATTGGTTGACTTTTGCAAATTGTCATCTTGATATTGTCCGAATGACCAGATGAATATCTTAACTGTAGGTTTCACGCCTGAGGCTCTTAGGGGACCACATGCACTCCACGCGAATTGCTTTTGTTGAATTCTTCCAGGCATGTTACTTTTGCTGACTGTAACTGCTGCAGTGTGACTTTGTGTTTAGGTTTCTTGCTTCCAGCAATGCTTCACAAAAAAATTGAACTCTTTGACATTTAAAATAGACTCAAGTCAATAAATCATAGGCAAATAAGTCTTACTTTAAAGAATAACTTACTAGAAGCCTGTCACGTTGTTTTTGGCAGGAAAACAAATTAATGTTATTGAAAAAATAATGATATAGAAGAGGAGTCCTATGTCATGTATAAAATTTGAAATAATGGGTTTGACAAAATGATGTGCAACAGTATCTTGCATATCATTTTCAACAATTAAAAATGGTTGAACAGAAGCAAATACACACATAGGAGATGGTGAATTCTTGGTGGAGGTGTCTTTATCAAATGCTTTTGAGAGGTTTTCTTTGGCCATTTCTTTTGAGTGATTGCTTTCTAGTGTTTCGATGAAGGACATGGTGTTACAAATCTCTGAACTTATATTGATGAAACATGGTGGCTTCTTGGTGTTCTTAACATATAAACTAATTTCGAAATGTAATACAAATTAGTTTAATAGGTCACGAAATAAGCCTTGGATTCATAGTATGAATTTAGTAAAACCTGATTCATCATAAAGTCGTAAGGATATATCATGATGTGGTGCAAAGCCAATGCTCAGAGTTTACCTCATTGTTTTCTTTTATTATTATTCTTCATGTTGTTTTAAAGAAAAAGCATATTAACTGACATTAAAAAAATGAAATTATTGAAATTAAGTATGATGCCACTCATGCCATCTTACAGTAAAGACTAAAGATGCTTAAGTAGTAATATAATAATATATATTATATTCCTTTTCTCTTAATTTGTTGTTTCCTTTTCTTATGAAAAAAGAAATTGCTTGAAATATCACTGCATAAATGAACCCTAATGAAGGAGGTTTGAAGGCTGCTCATGATGGCAGGGTTTTTTTTGAAAATTTACTCAAAACACTTGTTCGTCAAACTTGAGATTGCACTACGTGTCATTCCAGTTCCCTGGTTTTAGACTTCCGAAAGATCATTGTACCATGTAAATATGATTGTAGGTATGATGTAATAAAAAATCTTGTCACCAAGCTACCAGCTAAAGAAATTTGAAATGGGCAGAATCTTTTCATTGTTTAACATTTCAGACACATTATGACAAAGGCAAATAGAAGCCAATTGAATGCAAATTCAATTCTTGTACTTAAGTTGATACTTAAAAAACATTTGCAGGCTGAGAGTGCAATACTGGCCCTCGATTGTTGTGGTGAGATTCTGGGATCCCAACGCATAAGGTAAAAGTCATCTAAATTTTCACTGGTTTTGTGGCGAGCTGGCAACTTTTCCTTTAACTAGTTTCATGGTATTGCAGGGTTAGTCCTTCAAAGACGCCTGTGAGGCCACGGGTTCCCCGCCCTGGAGTCCAGTAATCTGAGAACCGGCATTCTATACTGAGATAGGAAGTTGGTATTTGTTCTGTAGGGAAGAGACTACTTCAAAAATGAAGTAGTGGTGAAACTTACCTCAGTTTCAGTTTTCCCTTTTCCCGAGAACAGTTTCTCTTTTCTTTGTACTGAATATAATTCTTGATGTTCTAACTTTTATTGGGATGGTCCCAAATTTGGGGTACTTTTCCTATGGTTAATCATCTAATGCTAGCTTCAGTACTATAATGGTAGTTGAAGCTTTCTCAGGTGCATTTATATCTAGGCTGGGAAGGCTTTAGAAAGCTCCTATGACACTTTAAACAGCGCTATAGGAACTAGATAAAGCACACAAGGAGATTAGTAGACAGTAAGCCATTATCAATCAGCGATATACCCCTATATATATATATATATATATATAGAAAAATGACGGCCCAAACAACAAACAATTATAGAGCTTCTTTATCTAGTCTATTAGTAATGCCTGTACAATCTGTTGAGTATTGTGGTTGATAGCAATGAGCCTAGTCCAGGCATGAAGGTGGCTGCTGTTGGCCTCGGGACCTGCCATGGACATTAGAGCAGGAAGAAGAGGAGAATCCCCCTGGACCGATTAGGTTGATGTTTTCTAGTGCGATGTCGTGGCATGGATTGCTTTTGCTACACACTAGTTTCACGGCGTCTTTTGTGGTACAACTGCCCCAAATGTTCCTGAATGTGATGTTACTTATCTGTATCTTTGATGATCCCTGCACCAAAACTTTGAAGTTATCAGTCAAAATAATCAATGCATCCATGGAGATCATTTATATTCATCTAGTAGTGGTAAAACGGTTTAAAAGTTTGGTAATGGTAGCTTCAAATCCTTGACTTCACATTTTATATGTGAAATTTATATCAATAAATCATAAACCACTCAATTAAATATTTACAAAATTTGTATCAATATGTTCAGTGAGCATCATGCCGAATCTCCCTACCAGTTTCTTCTCTTCCACTTTGGCCAATATGAGTTCACCTGGTACTAGTAGTTTTATCGGGGAATTTCTCATCTTAGTAGGAGCTTTCCAAAGAAATAGCTTAGTAGCGACATTAGCAGCGCTTGGGATGATTTTAGGTGCGGCCTATTCCCTTTGGCTATATAATCGTGCGGTTTCTGGGAATTTAAAACACTTTAGGAAGAAGGTGGTTGGTTTTTATATTCAAACCTAAGTTAATCCCATCACATGAAATCCCATGAACCTAACGAACTTCTAAATTCACCAAGACTAGATAAAAAATAGAGGGTGTCTAATTAAACTTATTTAAAAAATCTTATAAACACCTACATTTTATAAAATGTATGTTTTGTTTTTGAAACTTATAAAATGTAAGATTTTATGTTTAGAATAAATTATTAAAATATTTGGATAAAATAAAATTTTAGAGTTTATAAGATATTAGTGTAGCAATTTTGTAATTTCAATAGTTAAAATTATAGGAATTTGTTGAGATTTTAAAAATAAATTAAAATATTTTTTTTAGACAAATTTATAATAAAATTTTATTTTAAAATTTTATAAGTTCCTTCAAAAAGAAAAATTACAAAACATCTTGTAAATTTTTAAACATCATGTAACTTGTATTGATGAGCTTATAACAGCCTCTTATTGGAGGAATTGATTATCGTGCATTGTAGACTTTGTATGGTAACAAATAATGAAATTTATTGCCAACGCCGTAACAAAATAATAAACAGATAAATTTACCTTAGGATTGCACAAGTTGAACGGGCAATACTGCTGATTAATGAAGATTGGATTCTCCACATTCTTCATCACAATATTATCATAAATGAAATCCGAAGCATATCCGCCGGCGGCCTCGGAGTCGGGCCACGTCTTGATCTGAACGCCGTTAAGGCTCTCCCGAAACGTGCAGTTCACAACGCTGACGCCGCTAACCCCTTCCTCAGTGTCGGACTTCCCCATGCTCCCGACGCTAATCCCATGACCCGGCCCGCAATAAACATTGGATATGCGGATCCCCTGATTACCCGGGCCGATGGATACGCAGTCGTCTCCCGTGGCGATATCCGCCGTGTCAATGCTGACGTCGCCGGAGCCGCCGATGTGGATACCGTCAGTGTTGGGACTGTCCCGGGGAGCTGATATTGTCACTCGGTTGAAGCTCAGCCGGTAGCATGAGAAAACGTTGAAATGGAAGTTCTTGCTGTTGATTGACTTTATGTTGCTTATGTCCGAATCATTGATGAAATCCAGGCGAAGGGACTGTTTACATTTCCATTAAAAAAAAAGGAAAAAGAAAAAAAGAAAAATCAACTTCAAGAAAAACCTTGTTTTCTCCAATTTTGCCCAAACATCACATACAATGTCATAACACTGATCATACGACAAATAAAAGAACTTACCGCAGGAAGAGGCTTGCAAGAACCAGTTCCACAATTGTTATAGGGCCAAGCCGAGGCACCCTGGCCATCCAAAGTACCTGGGCCGTAGATTTTCAGGTTGTTAATGTTCTGGAATGTGATCCAATGGTCAATGAAGAATAAATCAGGTTCGGCAGGAGCCCTTAAAACCCCTCTGATCGCAAACTCTTTAGGACCATCCTCGCATGGGCCCTTAAAGACAACAGATCCTAAATAATACCATCCCAGGGGAATCAAAACTCTGCTCTTTCCCCTCCATCCACATGCTCCGACCCAAGATTTCATAAATGCCTACAAAAAAGTTTTAGGAATTTCAGGGGGAAAAATATATATATATATATATATATTATTGTTGAGGCCAGTGTTTCTCAAATGTGTGTAAGAATTGTTAATTACCTTAGTGTTGTCAGTGGTGTTATCTGCAACAGCTCCATGATGTAGGACATTGAAAACTTGGGTTGCATGGCTTGTGCATATGATTGAGAGTGCTAAAAGAGATAGCTTGATCTCAAGAACTAATCTTGAATTCATTGTGCTTGTTTTTCTTGTTTCTGTGGATGATGATTCCTATCTGTTTCGGAGCAGGCCATATATGGAGATGAGAATTCTGACAGTTGAAACGGATTGGCAATAAAGAGAATCATTATTATATTGTCCATGCATGTTTTTGTCTTTCTAGTTACCTCCCAATCCCTTGTTGTACATGTTCTTTTTAAACATGCAATGAATTATTTTTTGCTTGTTGATAGTGGATTAAAGAGCGTAAATAGTACAAGCAACAGTTGTCCCAACATTGCCCTTCAAATTCTCTATTTTGATAAGGATTTGTTTGCTTTAGTAGATTATACTTAATAGATGCATAATCAATCTTAGTTTATTATTTATTTGTTTTGATATAAAGCCCATGATAAGTCATTGACCTAATATTAAATTGAAATATGAATCAAGAGATGACTGGCTTGATACATGTTCACATGTTCTTGGGATGAATAAGATTCCAAAAAATCAAATTGCCCTTGATTATAATTTAATTGATATACTAAAATAAATAATAAAAGATTATAACCATAAAATCATATGTTTTGTTTTAATTTATTTTTTAATTAATCGGCATTTTGGCATTTTGCACCTTCAAATTATAACCTAGTGGCACTTTGTATCTTAAAATTATAAAATTGGCATATTGCAACCCGAAAATAACTTTTTCTTAGCAAATGGCACCTTGATTACCTTTTCAACTAAAATTTATGGTAAAAAAAAGATTTCTCAAATGAGACAAAAATAAAATCATTGATTGGTTGAAATTATCTTTTATTATAGTAGATATAATAGTCAATTTTTATTTTCATACTCATCTATTATTTTCAAACCTAAACTATGTATTAATTAAAAATAATTAAAATTTATTAACTAATTAAATAATAATTTTCTTTTACCATCGTTCAAAAGTGATAGGTCAAACTCTATATTTAATAATAATCTTTTATTTCAAGATAGCATAATCCACTCTAAATTAAATAATAAATTTTTATTCCAACTTAGTTTAAATGTTAAGATGTAAAGAAATTAAATAATAATATTATATTAAAATATTTAATACTATTGTATTAAAATACTATTTTTAATTCCATATTTTTCAAAAAAATCTTTATTCTATTAATCCAATCACATTTTCATATTAATAATGATGCTTTTAACTGTAATAAATAAGATTTTTCTGGACAAGGATGTTTCTTAAATTTTTAGATAGATGAATTACATTAAATACAATATTAGATTTTAATATCAAAAGAACTAAGCAACAGTAACTTTTGGTATTGACTCTGAACTAATTATACAATTTTAGTTATCTTAAATTATTATTTAATATAAAAATTAATATTCCCAAAAAATAAAAAATAATTATTGCTGTTGAAGTTAATCATAGTAACAATAAAATTTCAATCAACTTATAAATAAATCTTTTTAAATTTTTGAGATATTAAATTATAATAAAAAGAAATGTCCATGTTACTAAAGCAAACAATCAATTTAAACTTGATATAAAAAAAATATAAGTATTTAGTTTATCCAACATGAAAAATTAAAATTCTTTTGACTGTAACTTACCTATCTAAAAGATATAATAAGTTTTTTTGAAAATATTTAATTATTATAATTTGAAGTGTTAAAAAAAAACAAGTGGAATAAATTATTATAGTCGAATGGACAAATATAAATTAACTCAATGATGTAAAGTACCAATTCCGAAAGAATTACTTTTATAATTTGATAAGTTACTAAAGTTTGTCCATTTCATTTAATATCAACATGGAAATAACCATGCAAAAGTAATGTTTTATCGAAATTTTTGTTCAGTTCAAGTTAGGTTTGCCAAATTCACAAAAAAGAAGAAGAAGAAGAAAAAGAAGAAGTTACAATGTTCTTTATTTTTGAGATTTTAACACAATATTTCAATAGTTGAAAATCATTTTGGTAATTGAGTTTTGTTATTAATTTGAAAATGATGAATAATTTCCTAACAATGCTCTAATTAAAACCTAAATTTTTTTCATTTTCATACTCTTAAATTTTTTTTTACCATAAATTTTAGTTGAAATCTTTTTTTCACTATAAATTTTAGTTGAAAAAGTGATCAGATTGCTATTTGCCAAGAAAAAGTTATTTTTGGGGTACAATCTGTCAATTTTATAATTTTAGGGTGTAAAGTATCACTGAATTATAATTTGAGGGTCCAAAATACCAAAAATCTAAATTAATCTTACCAACCAAATATAAAATTTTATTATTTTATCTTAATTTATTTAAAACATATTCATTTATTTATATATAATTTATAATCATATCATTCAAAGGAAACTAGTCCTAACTATTTATGTTCATTTTATGAATATGTTGTGATACATAAATTAGGATAATTATAATAAAATAACAGTTTACTTATGGATTTAAATATACTAACCAAATATTCAATTAAATAGATCATATATAATCCTCCGAAGCAAACCAGGTAAAGGAAATATGAAAGGCAGATAAGAATTAAAGATCTTGCTAAATACAATTTATGGACTTAATAATGTGATGTACCTTTAAATGCATATGGTGTATTAAGAAAAGAATTTTGTTGCAAGTTCTTTGATCCTATCTAAATGGTGAGTGCAGTTTTCTCATTACTCAAAAGTATATAAAATAACAAAATTAAGCTATTTTCTTAGTACAGAAATTGGGTTCGTTTGTGGTGGCGGATTTGCGTGGTGACAGCTCACGCTACTGACATGGAGAAAATATGCAAATGCAGAGGAGCACACGTGGGGCAGTGCTTTTCTCTCTTCCCTAACAACTCCGAACTCAACCCCAATCCCCATACAAATAGAGCGCGAAACTGTAACTACCCTAAGGGGAAGGGATTATTCACACGTAGTAGATAGATACAGAGAGAGAGAGAGAGAAAAAAAAATGATCATTACTTGGAAAATTTCTATCAGGTACGACGTATCCTACATGCAAATACATTATTCAATCGTATTTGTACAATAATGGGATTCTTTTGACGGATGTTGCATGTATAAGAATGCAACAAAAGATTTATGGCTCGATTTGTTTCGAGCCCTTCTTGCTACCCACGACTGCTCGTCGGAGATTTGGCTGCATTGTGTATAGTTAAGGGAATTTTGAATTATCGTGTTAAAAGATCCGATCTTTTTCGGTATTTTTGGTCGGATCTGGTTGATCTTCGATTGATGTGGGCTGTTGTGCTTGAATGACGCCTGGTCAATATATTCATTTCTGAAATTTGAATTATACTCGTTCTGTTTTGATTTTTTTTTCCTTGTCTCGATTTGTTTGGTGATGGTGTTCCAGATAAAATTTGAGTGTAGATTGATTCTTAAAATTCGCTGCATATTACAAGACTTGTTGTTCAGATTATCTGTTTTGTCTTTTGGATTTAGCATGTTATAACTAAATTAATGTGTAAATATTAGATTTTGGACAGTTTGTTCTTGGGTATTCCGAAGTAGCTTTAAGCATGCAAATTCTTCCTTCTTCTACTTGTGCTGTTTCCTCAATCCAAAGAACATGATTTATTTGAACTCCGATCAGATTCCTAGCTTTGCCAACATAGTTTGCACTAGTTAACGACAAGTATTTTGTAGGCGATGAGAAGTATTCAAAGTTTAAGCAACTTTTCAGCATGTTACCGTATCGTCTTTGGCATACAAGGTGATAACTGTACCAAAATAAATCAAGATAGAAAAACAGAACTTGCACTAATCCTATATTTCATGCAGTGTTGTGGTCTGTAATGAGTTGACGCAGTTATCAAAAGTAGTGAAGATGATCATTGTTTATGCAGTTCACTTGAAAATAACTATCTGGTAAACAGCATATGATGGATATGAGTAAACATTGGTACATTTGTGTACTTGTAGCATTTATTTGAAATTTGATTATGAACAATGTAGCAATTTTAGTAGGTTTTTCCACACCATCATTGAAATGATGGATTTACTTATGGAATACTTTATTTTAGAAAACTAGAGATGTTATTGACTCCTTGACAAATTTTAATTTGTGTCTGAACATAGAAACTGAAAAGCATGTTGATACCCTAGGAAAGTTCCTGCACGTACTTGACCATAGGAATGGGAATATATTGGATCCTACTTTTTATACCTAGACATGAAATATCAATTTCCTCAGTCTTGCTCTTGCAAACCGGAAATACCATTTAGAGATCAAGAAGTGAAGTGGCTATGATAAGGTCTTTCAGAGGTAGCCTGACTCTCAATTTACCTGAAAATATTTGAATTCCTTGACAGCTAATTATCCATTGTTGTATAGCAGTTCAGATCTTGAAATAAAAGTATCTGCTGTGCCAAATGTTTTCTGGATTATATTGTTATGTTAGGCAAATACTGTTTTTGGCTTCTTATGCTCTATGCTGAACATCATTAGGACTTCATTTCCTAATTTGTATTGGCTAGAGTGTTAGTGTTACACAAATGATGCAGATTTCCATGCTCAAGGATTCCTGAAGTATTATTGTACATGACTTATTTATTGTAATGATGTGAATCTCGCCTAAGATCTGAGTGATTGTAGATAACTTAGTCCCAGAAGCATGTGTTAGTGGTTTTTCCCATGTATTAGTGGTTTTTCTGTTGTGACTAATGGTTACTCCTCACAACAATCTACTATTAGACAGGAAATTCTGCCAAACATATGATTTATTGTGAAGTTGACCAACAGGTTACCAATTAAGTCCTTAATGTATTCTTTTCAGCATTGGATTGGGTGAGACTAGTGTTCGTAAAGCAGAAGAGTCTTTCTAGCACATCACTAGTTGTTTTCCTTCACTGATGGCATCCCCACTGCATCGCCATACTCGCTCAGGTTCAGTTGGTATGTCAAATATGAAGAAACCACAGAACACCAAAGCAGCCGCTCAAAGGCTTGCTCAGGTTATGGCTCATCAACCAGCTGATGATGAAGAGGAGGAGGATGACCTATTGTATGATTTTGATCATGCTGGTCCCTCAGCTGGCCTAGGACTTGCAGGTGGAAGGCAAACTAGAAATCGTTCTCCATTGGTAAGAAGTTTATGTGAGTCCATGTGTATTGTATTGCATCTGTTTGTAAAAAATTTTATCTACTCCTGATCAACTTTATGACATTCTGAGATACAAAGTCAATGGGGATGTTCGCACAATATATACAAAGTCAACATTCACCGCTGATGATCCTTGGCCAAAATATTTCTTTTATTTATAAGAATTTTTTGATCGATTGTTACTTTATGCTACTATGTTGACATTTTGGCTTGAAAAACATGCAAGATGCTCATTTGATACTTACTATTAGATCAAGCAATATGGAGTATAGGTTGTTTTCTTCATTGGTGATTCTTTGAAAATTGGTCATTGATTTCTTTACTTGTTAATTTCAGTTAGTATTTTTAAGTGATAACATTTCCGTATCAGTACAATGCCTGAGTCTTTTATGTTACTTTCTAGTCAGTTCGTAGCTCAGTAGAACAGCCACCATCAGCACGTCCCACATCAGGTGCTAGAGCATCCGCAGCTGTTAGCTCTGCAGAACAGCAGCCTTTATCTGCTCGAACAACGACTGTTCTTCGACCATCTCAGACCAAGCCTGTTGAACCACCTTCATCTCTTCATTCTTCTATAGCCAGTCGTTCATCTCAACCTGTAGATTCTGCTGAAGTAGAACAGCCACCATCTGCACGTCCCATATCAGGCACTAAAGCCTCTGCAACTGTTAACTCAGTGGAACAGCAGCCTTTATCAGCTCGTGCAGCATCTCTTCTTCGACCATCTCAGTTGAAGCCTGCAGAACCAACTCCATCTAATTCTTTGACTGCTGGTCGTTCGTCTCAAGCAATAGACTCAGTTGAAGAAGCACAACCACCATCCGCTCGCTCTGGAAGATCACCTTCTTTTGTCAGTTCCACAGAACAACCTTCTTCTGCTCGTTTTGCAGCTGTTGGTCGGCCAAATTTAAGGGTCAAGACTGTTGCCATGGTTCCGCCAAGTGTACCTCTGTCAATTAAGCCAGTAGCATCTGGAGTCCCAGCTGAGTCTCAATCTGATAAAAGCAAGGATAAAAGGTGGAATATTTTTTTTATTTTGCATTGATTTTGAGGTGCTGTTTTGTGGATTCCCATAATATTGAGCAGCTTACTGTTTTGAAGTTCTTTCACTTTTAATTTTTGAAACTTTGACTTTGCTCAATCTGTCCTGGATTTCAACTATATGTGAATGCAAATGGTAGTAATGTTTTTTAATTCAGTTGTGAATTTTCATGGAAAAGAGTCTGGTTTCTTTAGACTATTAAGAAATGATGTCTCTCTATGGTTAGATTTTTGGCCTCATATCTCCTGAATTTTCTTGATCTGTCAATGTCCAGGTTATCACTAGATTTTGGAACTTTCAAATATAAAGAGCCTAGTGGCCAGCAATCTTCTTCTGCTCTACAAGATGAGGTACAATTAAGAACATCGTCAATTGATGCTACTGGATCCCTTGTCCCACAAAGTCCTACAGTGTCTATATGTAGGCTTATGTTGCATACACTTTCACAAAGGGAGACCACTCTAGAGGGTGCTCCCTTGCTCTCTCAGTTAGCTTCTTTCAGCTTGTGGCCACCCATAAAAATATGCTCCGGAACCTTGTCAGTGATGGTCTTGAATCTTACATGATCTTACATTTTTCTTTTCATTCACAATTGAATCATTGACAAGAGATCATCTGAATTACAGCTTGACATGCTACAAGAAGAAAATGACAGTTTATTGGAAAAGGTGATCTTTCTAGCATCTTACTCTATATGCAGGTTATTTTGTTTAATCTTGTATTGGAAGTCTAATTACAAGGTGGTTGGAATCTTATGGTGACCTTCCGTTTCAGCTTCGGATAGCAGAAGAACGGTTTGAGGAAGCAGAAGAAAGAACTAGGCAGCTTGAGAAACAGGTAAATTCTGCAAGTGTGTTGTAACTTCTTGATGTAAAATTTGCAATTGGTGCTTCTGTTCTTTCTTTGGAATATACTGAATTCACATGATCGAATTTTGACTGATGCAACGCCTCAAGTTTTCGATTTTCTGCAACTATTAGAAGTGCCATTGCAACAGTGTAGTGCAGCAATATTATCTTTACAGTTACTTCCAACTTAACTGTGTGTTCTACATTTCTAGAGAATTATAACTTTTTATTTATTGAATTCTCTTACTATTCTTAGATTGCATCTCTAGGAGAAGGTGTATCTTTAGAAGCTCGGCTCTTGAGCAGGCAAGTAGTAGATTTTGGATCTCTTTTGCTAAACGTTGTGGATTGTGGACCTGAGTTGTTTGCTTGTTGTGCTAAATCTGCAGGAAGGAAGCAGATCTTCAGAAACGAGAGGTATGTAGGATAATGAATGGTACTATCACTAATAACTCAGGTTTTACATCCAATTAATTTGGTAGAATGCATTCAACTTTGTAATTTGAACACCCTTTCTATTTGCAGGCTGCTCTTAAAGTTGCAACAGAAACCTATGGTGGAAGTAGTGAAGAGATTGCAGCCCTTCGAATGGAAATCGAGGTATTTAGAATTCCTCATCTACCTTGTCCTTGTTCTTTTTGTTTAGCTAGCTTTTCTAAGTCTTCCCCAAAAATGCGTCTTTAATGTTCTCACAAATTTTAAGATTCATGATAAATCATGATTAATGGGAATATCCTAAATGCGGTTAATATGATTTTCTGTAAGACTGCAAGGGATGAAGCTACATCAGCTTGGGACCAGTTCCATGATGCTGAGCATGAAGTCAAGTCACTTCGGACAATGACACAAAGAATGATATTGACTCAAGCAGAGATGGTATTTACCAATTAAAGCAGTTCATGGCTTGTTACTGTTTCCCTTTCTTTGTCCATACTTATCTGATTTACGGCCTAACACTTTAGGAAGAAGTTGTTCTCAAGAGGTGTTGGCTTGCTCGATGCTGGAGTATATGTGTCCACCATGGTAATTTTACTTTACCCCTTAAATTTATAGCACAGGTTATTTGCCCGCATGAATTTTTTCAGTTTTCAGACTGTTTATGATCTTAAATTTAGCATTAAACAGACTAATAAGTGGCTTATTTACTTTCTTTGAATTCTCAATTTTTGCTCCTTTCAAGAACTTCAAATCCTTTCCTTTTCAAATGAAGAGAAGATTTTGTTAGCATGATAGACCTTCCTGAGTTTTCATTGCATAGTTATTTATCATTCATTATTGCAGGTATCTATGCTGAGATAGCTGGAACAAGACATGAATATTGGTCATTCTTTGTTTCCAATCCTGTTGAAGTTATTTTGGCTGCAGGAAGGAAAGCAAAAGATGAAAATTCATCAAGTACAATCAACTTTGCGCTTTTTTTTTTTGGCTGGACATATTTTAGGTCAATGTGGTTTTCAAAAGATTCATTCAAGCAACATAATTGAAGTTTTAAATCCTAAAGCTTATCTTTTTCTTTGCCAACCCTTTTTTTTCATCGGCACAATTCTTTTTAGCTAAATATTATCCCTTCCCTTTACTGAAAACTTAACACTTTAATTGGTTGGTGCTACACTAAGCTTCCCTTGATTCTTACTTTTCTTCTGTCAATTGGCAGCTAATAGTGATTTGGAAGAAAGGGAGAAAGTTCTACAGGCTCAGGATGAAATTTCAAAAAAACCGAATGTTGAAAGCATGCTTTTGGCTGAAAAAGGTCTTCGGGAACTGACCTCTCTTAAGGTTCAGCTCTTATTCATGGTCCTCTTTTTATCCGTATGCATCATAAAGGGCAATATTGGGCTGAAGCTTGTTATGTTCCATTCCTAATAGTTTTCACTAAAATTAAAAACTGCCACATCATTGTGGCCCTCACCACTGAAGATTGCAGAATAGTCATTTCAACTTCATTAATCTTCCATTTGGATGGCACTTGAGCAAAGAAGTTTTTTTGCAGTATTTCTGTTCTTACTGTTTATGTTAATTTTTTTGGTTTTCCCTTTTTATAGGTAGAGGAGGCAATTGCCATATCAATGGCCCTAAAGCGTCGTCCAAATATTATAAAATCTAATGGTATGAGTTCAATTCTTAATGAATATTTTTTTTCCTGTGAACAACTGAAGTATGTAAATGCCATGTTTGGATAGTATCTCATGCGTTTCTAACAGCAAAAGATTGTTATTGCATTCAAAGTAAAAGCAACCATGTTTCATTTATTCATATCCATATAACTAAATAGTACAAAACTTCTCTTTGGTTCAGAGTGGTAGTACATATTTCATATTTTTGTTACATAAGAAATTTCCTTCTATGGTAGTATCAACATTATGCTTTTGAGGGAATGTTTCCCTTTTTCACCAAAATCCATTTGAAATTTCTTTAATCACATGGAAACTAGAAGACATTAAAAGGCTTTGGAGAGTTTCTACTGAATTTTCTCTCTCTACATGGCCAAATAGCTGATGAAACTACTGAACAGAAAGCTTTAGTTTTTGAAGTTTTTTCTTCAATATTTTGTCAAGAGTGTTCTGATATTTCTAAGTCATTGAAATTAAGTTCCCAGATTGATGAGATCCTGTAGGATCTGTCACCTAGTGTTCAAGTATAAATTCACAATCTTATATGGTGCCATCTTTAATTCAATCACTGTAGATGAATTGAAGCTGCCAACTGAAAGCCACGATTTCCCAGAAGCATTTGGTAAATTTTTGTACACAATTCTTCCTGCTATCTTGTTGATAGTTTGATGTCCAAATGTATTTAGAATGTATACTCTGTTTCAGAACTGAGTCAAGAGGAGTCTGAAGATGTGCTTCTTAAGCAGGTCAGTGGGCAACTTGTCAACCAAAATTTGTTCTTCTTGAATAGGATATATCATTGTTTGATACGTTACTGTTGCATTTTGTTTACTTTAAATCTTCAAACAAGCTATTAATCTTGTTTCTGATTATATTTTCTTTTATAGAGTTCCATTCTGTGTTTATTTCTTAGTTAATGTTTAACTTGTTTTTTTTCCTAGCACTGAATGTTCAGAAGCAGTGAAAGTAACTGCTGCTTTTGGTAAGATCATATTACTGGTGCTTCTAGAAAGAAATGATTTAATAATTTTAGTTTTGTCCCACTTAATGCCAAACTTCTTATATTATGCCATTGTCTTCTAAGAATTCATGATGCCAATAGCAACATTCAGTCAGATTAGGTCTTTAGTGCTGCTACGACGGAAAAGTTATTATGCAGTCTTGAAATATATCAGTGAATTGCTTAATAAGGTCCCAGACAAGTCCCAGACCAGTGAGTTAATAAAATAAAATTTGATGATATGTTGATAACACTTTTACCACATGAAATTAATAACATTGCATTCCCCCCTCCTGTGTTGTCCTTCACTTTGTCTTGGATTCCTTATCCTTCCTTTCTAGAACTGGACTCTCTTTGAGATCTTCAGAGGAGAATTAGTAGGAAATTCTAAGGCTTGAGGCTGGACCAATACACTATCTTAGATACAGTCCGGAGGGTTAATAAAATTCATATTTATAAACATCAGGAGCAATGAATTCATATATCTTTGCCTTTAATTGCAAGTTGTCCCCAAAGGTTGACTAGAAAGTAGATTGCAGACTAGAAGCAAGGCCTACAATGAGGAACCAATTAGACAAATGTGTAATATTATAAGTTGGTAGGCAGGAGGGAGGATACATGGATTTATAGTGGTTTCAATGATGAAGGGTTCAATTGTCTGAATCAAAACTTTGTAAAAAAACTTTCCTTGTTGGCTGGTGAAAGAACTGCAAAACTTACAGTTATTTCTCCATGATTGAGCTTACTTCCAGGTTTCTTAGGAGCAGTCTTCCTTTCTGGGCAAAGCTATTATTATTTATGAAATCCATGAGCTTTGGATATTCTTTTTGGAAAATGTCCTTTGCTTATGACAATACGCACTCTAAATGCTTCTCAAAGCATTAGCTACCATCAGGACAATATCCTAAGCTTACTTCCAAGTTTCTTGGAAGCAGTCTTTCTTTCCGAGTAAAGCTGTTATTGTTTACTAAATCCATGAGTTTGGATATTTTATTTGAAAAGATTCTCTCCTTACAACTGCCCACATTCTAAATGCTTCTCAAAGCAGTTAGCCACTATCAGGAAAATCCTAGTCATTCTCGGTAGCTTTTCTATCTTTTTCAACTTTTATCATTCGAATCCAAGTATAAAGAGTATATATGAGTGTGAGTAAAATCAGCATATAGAGAATCCCAAAATCATCAAGTAACGTGGAAAGCATGTTGGTTTAAACAGTTTGTTCCAGCTCCAGACAATAGCAAGTTCTCACTTTGTACTAGTGTTTCAGGAAAGATTATTAACTTGATGCTTTATCACAACTCTAGTAATCTCCTCAAGGATCATTTCAGTTGATTCGCCTTTTTAGCAGGAAGATACTCAACAGTTTCCTTTCTTTTAGTTTTAAAGCAAATCAAGCCAACTTTAGCACCGTTGAGCCAAGAGTATGCCTTTAGCATGCTAGGAAGGTATGCAATTCTCTGCTCGAGGACCATGATGGACTTTGTACACCATGAACCTGAAAGATCCATGCAGCAGCATAAGAACATTATAGAAAAAGATGATTTTGTCTCCATATATATTCACAAAGCAGAAAATCAACACCTGTTTATCTTCTAATGATTATATCACCCATCCCTTGTGGAGCCTTCTGTAACATAGTACGCATGGTGTGAAGCCGAATGGCACTTTAGAGAATTAGTCACTTAAAGCATACAGAACTCTACCAAAAAAACCATATGTTACAAAGTACCATTTGATGGAACTGCACCCAGAAGAGGCCAATTAGCCGATCCCTTTTTAAATTGAAAGGAAGAGAAAAAGAAATTTTTGTTTGTAAACCTTCCCACTTCTATGTTTTTTCTCTTGCACCAGAAAAACAGCGCTGTTTACCTTGCAACAAATTATATGCCTGAATAATTTAAAGTTTTCCAAATTAAGCCCCTTAAAATGCCAAGTTTGTGCCATACGGAAGTGTTGGCCCTTTTCTGTACACTTTCGGCCTTATTTTAATCAATTTGGTGAATCTGTTTCTCTAATAATAGCACATCTCTGTGGTTTCAAGAGGCTGATCGATCTTCATATGTAAGAGAGGGGAATTCCCTAGAGATGGCTGAAAACTTTAATTATCAGAAAAATCGATCATCGTTTTAACATGAAGATGATGAGATCAAAACTCAAATTTGTTGGATGGGTTGATATTGTTCTTCCTATCACAGCAGATAGCGATGAAAATGGAATACTTCTAGCCGGAATATGTGTTCAGCCATTGTTCATCTGAATGAAGATTAAGTTTACTAGGAGGAACTGGATTATCTCATTGCTCATATTATGGAGCTGGTATATGGAGTCAACTAACATCCTCAGGGTGACTTATTGTTTGGCATGAACCTTAAAATTAAAAAATGCGGATTTACTGTCCCCTTCGTAGGCTTGGCTGATGTATTTCTGGAGAAGAGCAAAAAATCAAGGCGTGGAACCTGACATTGCAGAGGAAAGACTGCAGTTCTGGATCAACCAAGGGAATAAGCCACCTACTTCGCATGATGCAGTGGACGGTATTCTCTCCCTCTTTCCCTCCCCCAACCCCCATTGCTTTCCTGTTATGTTACTTGTATTTGTTCATGATACATGAATTACCTTTACTATGAAGATTTAAGATTGATAGCTTCAGTTTTCACTCCTTGAATCATGATAAGATCCGGCCATTAAAGTTCTGACAATTTGTGTGAATTGGCAATAGATTGCTTTTTCATTGTACATTGTTTCTTCTCTAAGAGGCAGAGAATAAACATGTTTCTTTGTCGTATTCTAATCTGAATGTCCAGTACTTTTCTATGTCTTCGCTATTGATATCCCAAACTCCCTCATTGTATATCGTCTTTCCTTATCCCAAATTCCCTCATTGTATGTCATCTTTCCTTTTACAACTTAGAGGGTGTTTGGCTAAATCTACTTAAAAAAATCTTATAATCAGCAGTTTTTGGGCTCATAAGATGTTAGATTTCATTTCACAATAAGCACTTGAAGTATTTAGATAAAATATAATTTTGGAGCTCATAAGATATTAGTAATAATAATTTTATGATCAATATGGTTAAGATTTATAGAGTTTGTTAAGATATTAAAAATAAGTTAGGAACTCATTATTTTTTTATAAAATGGTTTATAAAATCCTAATATCTCACTTTGTGAGCTTGTAATCTCTTTCTTTAGAAATTTTACGATAAGCTTTTATACACTGCTTATGAGCTCACCAATCTTCATTCTTTTAGTCCAATTGGTGCAATGTAAGGACCAGTTATATAGATTAAATAAACATCGAACGATTTCCATGACTCAACTGCACCAACATTCCATTGATGCATAATCGTCATTGCACAATGCAAATAACATTGTAATTTGCTAGTAACATGGTTGTATGTCCTGATCTTAGTTCTTTCATGTCACAGTTGAGCGTGGTCTAGCGGAGCTCCGGAAGTTGGGGGTTGAGACCAAGTTGTGGGAAGAGTCACGCAGATTGATCGATCCAGACTCCACCGAGAAAACACTGTTAGAAACTGAATATCAAATGTTGGCCTGAGCTTTTCTTAAGGGGGGACCATTTTTTCTTGTTGCCGCTCAGATTATTTTTGCGGTTGCCCCGCTGATCATCTCTTTACCTAGCTAGTATTCGTTCTTTCTGCAATTTCCTTTTATTGCCAACTAAGTTTGATGAGTCATATGTTTCATTTTTGATTTGGTCAATCATCAACTTTGAAATCATTGCAAAAGTTTGTAATGAAATGTTTCCTTTGATTAGGAAATTTTGACAGCAATTATTAATGTTCAGTGTTTAACAAGTTCTCAATTTTTGGGTTTAAAGGATGAAGTGGTGAAATTCTACATCAGGAACTTTTCCTTAATATGGTATTAATGGAAAGATTTTCATGTTCCCAATTGTTGAGTCCACCAATGGGTGTCCATTGTGGGCTGTCATTTTTGTCACATAATTGAGCTTGACCAATTATTCTCTGACTTCTCGCAATACAAAAAAACACACGTATAAAATTCTTGCAAGATTTTAGGATTTCTAATATCACGCAACCCCAATCACCTTCCGATGTGGGTAAACACCTATAATTTTTGTAAGGTTTTTGGTCTTCGAGTATCACATAATTATAGTCAATATTTCCGAATTTTATATGGATTTTAATATATTGATAATTATGATTGTAGTTCAATTTCAAAATTTATTACTAAAATATTTGCTAAATATAGATTTCCTATGTGGATACATACATATATATATATATATAGCAATGACGAGGAAGATGATTGCTATTGGAGGTTTAGTAATAATTTGGCTTTGAAGATTATTACGGACTATATACTTTTATTTTAGATTTTACTTTTTTCTTTTTCTTTTTTTAGGGTTAAGATGAGTTTTAGAGATTTTAACTTTATTATTGAAAGAATCAGAATTAGTTTTCCTATTCTTTTTCAGTAGTAAGGTTTTATATTTTTTACTCACAATGCTTGAAACAGCACAACAATCGTTTAAGTTCTAAAAAATATAGTAGCAATTGATGAGATTGAAAGTCGTATTTAATGAATAGGGTGGTGTTTGAGTTGATTCAACCAAGGAGGTCGAACAATCCAATAGTTATATTTTTCGAGGTCCGAGATCCACAACAAACAACAAATGTTAAACTAGTTAAGGTGCTCTCGCCTCAAGCACTTCGATGCTCAAGTTAGTACTGGTCAAATTGAGGTAATCGAGCAACAAAGTAAGAGTGTATAGTGTATAGTGTATATGGTATTACTTGGAGTATGACTGGTAGTGAGGTATTTATAGCTTTCTCCTGGTGGATGATATATCTAAGATACCCCTATCAAGTGTAGAGGGTTTTTATCCTTGCCTAGGGGTTATTGGTCATTTCTAATCACGATACTATTTTAGATGGCATCATCTTCTACTTTTCAAGGTGAATAGTACTTTAGGGATGTGCCTCAATGCCAGAGTTGGTAGTAGAGTTGGTGGCAGAGACTATACTTGGTGGCACACGCTATTAATGTAAAAGCATGCTGCTTGTCAGAGTATTAAATGCGGCAAGGATATGAGCCAATGTCGGAGTAAGCACTCTGGTCGACAATTATCGAATAGATAAGGCAATCGACCGAACTACGATCTTTAGCTCTGGAACTGAATCATTTCCTTGTATCTGAGAAAAACTTCCAGATTAATAGGAAGGAAGCTTAATTGGAATAAATCAAAATTTTTCTTCTATGATCGATCGGCATAAACATCAACAGCTACGAATTGGATTAGTTTCTCCTCAACAAATAAGCGCTTGGTCCACTAAAATCCTGCCTAATGGGGAGATAGTTGGAGAGGTGACAAAACCCTATACTTTTCATTACAAAACCAATAAACCGGAAAAAGATGGATTATTTTGTGAAAGAATTTTTGGGCTTATGAAAAAACTAAATGGCTTGAAGCCTTTCTTCGGGTACGATCGAAAATAATCCATTTGACTAGACAATTGTGGTCGAGTGATTTAGCCCAATTGAGTCCAGAAGCGCCATTGAGGCTGTGCATGTTAAGTGGGCTAAGGGGCCCTTTTCGAGGCCAATAGATTGTTAGGCTAGGCCTGTTGGGCCATCCTATATCATGAGCCCCTCTCACTGACAATCATGATCGAACTTATCGGAGAGCAAAAGCAAGGAGTAGATAATTAAATGACGGTTATGGTGGTTATGCATATTCGATCAGGGTTCTGAACTCTCAATGGGGTTTTTGAATACAAGACTAGGGTTTTTGAATACTCGTCAGTTACATCGCAGAATACAAAGCGCTAAGGGGTGGTAGTGCAATTATTACTGCCACTTAAGTTCCCACATCTAAATGCCTATTAATAGACGGGGTAGAGACATTCACTTTTCACTTTTGCTGAATCTGTTTTGGTCAATTTCTTGTCTTTAGAGCTCTTTACTTCCTTTCTGCACTCTAGAGGTTTCAAGGTACTGACTGTAAATTCTTTTGCAAGCTTGTGTTTTGCTTCATTTTTCTTTGCAAAGATGTCAACTATATCAGATAGTGATGATACTAAGTCTCAGAGCGTATAGGGAGAAATTGGTGTTGAAAGTGCATCTAAGAGCACGAGGGAGAATAGTTCTGATAGGTCATCGAGCGATAGCTCGACCTCAAGCAACTTAAGCACTAAGAGGGCTGCCTTGGGGGCAAGGCTGGCCTAATTGAGGCGCTTGCATCTCATCGATTATTTACACCAAACTTCTATAGAAAAATAGTCTCCAAAATATCCTCGACTAACCTAGTTCAAATTAGGGAGATGTACGACATTCCTGATGAGTATGAACTTTTGGTGCTTGGGCCTCAAGGTAGGGTGCATCAACCTCCAAGAGGATGCATAATGGTGTTTGAGGAGGGGTTGAGGTGCGGCCTTAGATTTCCTTTGGCATCAACCATAGTCGACCTCCTGGTGGGCCTCAAGGTCTATATAACGTAACTCTTTCCCAATTATTTCGCTACCATCTATAGTTTTGCTGTATTGATGCGTCTGTTTAGCCAGTTAGCATCTTTTACCAACTTTTCAAATCTGTTCCATTTGCCGATGTCTTGGAAGTCGAGTAGTAGTGAAAAGTTTGGTTTCTATTATCTGACTGCATGTTCGCATCGGAAGTTCCCAGTAGCCCCCTCCTCCTTGTATGGCCAAGAGTAAAAAAAATACTTTCTTTATATTCGAGGGCTTAGAAAGTTTAATATTCCAAGGGGATGGTGGAGGGAGCATGTGGAAATGCCATAGGGCATACCACTTTTATTTGGGATCGGGTCGATTTTAGGCAGATGGAGGCCTCAATTCTAATCAAGGAGAGATGTTTGATTCTTACTGGCTTATCGCCGGCTGTGCTCGACTTACCCGCGGGTGACCAGGTAGATAGAGATCTTTGTCAATTGTGATAACTGTAAATTTCTGTCTTTCTGCTCAATTTTGATGGTTTTTGTTGTCTTTGGTTGGCATATCGAGAAGAAATGATGGCCCACAATTGAATAGAGACTATAGCAAAGGCATAGAGAAATGATGAGTGCCATCGAGTTGCTACTCAACGAGAGGTCCTAGTGGCAGAGCCTATCCCCCATAACCCATTCAACTACTATCCTTGCAGTACCCCAAATTGAACAAGCGCCCAGCCCTAATCTGCTCAACCAAAGGAGCATACTCGAAGCAGCCCCATGGGTTGGGGCAAAAGACAAATGACCAAACATGGAGGTTTGGTGCCCAAGAAGACAACAGACAATAAGGGCAAGCAAAAGACAGTGATAAACTACAATTTATTTGGTAAGCATAGCGATGGGGTGCTATTTCAACTTTCTCAACTGGAATCGCCTTGTTTCAGACTTAACCCCACCATGGAGGTAACTGATTCGATATCAATCATACAATCGGGGATGATGGGCAGTGACCCCCTTAAGTAGATGGTGGCCAGGCTCTTCTCCACGGACTAGTGGAGACTTATGAACTTGAGTTAGGTTGGCGCATTCAGGGCTTTGGCCTACTATAGTAATATGGTAAATGTGAGGTCAACTATTTCTTGTCGAATTCCTATTTCAAAAAGTTGTATTGTTCACTGACGCTCTATGTTTCAAGTGAGCCAACTGGGATATAACTTTTACTGTTGATTGGAAATGGCTCTGGTAGATCTCAAAGAGCTACAAGAGGAAAGGGATACAGAGACCCTCAAGGTTCAGCTCAAGTTTTCCTAACTCCAGATCAACCAGCTGACAAAAGAGGTAACTAATCTCCAGAAGCAGCTAAATGTGAAGGATCAACAGCTGGTGCAGGTGGTCAAAGAGAGGAGTCAAATGGACTCTGTACTGAAAAAGGCTCACTTGGACATATAAGCGAGCTACTCCTTTGGTCAATTGGCCAGCCGCACAGATGCACTCAAGGAGGCTTAGGCGGCAATCTCTCAATAACTCTCTACAGCATGGCAGAAGGCAGTGGAAGAATTCATGTTGAGCTTAACCTTTCAAGATGCGAGCATGGTGCTGTCTATCGACGACACTCGCGATACATTCTATAAGACAGCAAAATAGCTCGAGTGTTTAGGCTATACATTTTAGGCCGAGGACAAAAGCAGAATAAGCCCTACCTTGGATGAGAAACTACAGCCTTATCGAAAGTCCGAGAAGGGCATGATTGATAGTAGCGGTGAGAGAGATACAGCAACAAACGCCTTCGTCAAGCCTTTGACTGAAGCCCAATAGAAATAGGCTGAGGTCAAGGGCAGGTTGGCTAAGTTGGTGAGCGAATTTACCTTCGCTAAGGGAGGAGCAGGTCGACGCCACGCAGTACGTTCTATGCTTAACAAATTTCATGAGCAACATCGTGGGGCCTTCACAACCAGCTCAAGCTATTCAACTACTCGCATCTGCAATGTCAGAACCTGAACAGGACTGGCAGGAAAATGACCAGGTTGGGTCCAACCAGACTTAATCTTTGAACTCTCCACTACTTTTTGTTGTTTTATTTTTGTAATAAAATGTTATTGTAATAAACATGCCAATGAATAAAAGATCATTTCATATCTTTGCTATCAAATAATTCAATTTCACAACTTTCTTGTCGAATGCAACTTTACTATTATGATTGTATGGGTGAATAGTTGACAACTAAGTTAGTTATCAAGATAGTTATCAAGAAAATCCAGCTACTTTGTCATCAATTTTGGTTATTTGAGAGACACATGGTCTTGCCAAAATGTATTTAGTAGTTTGTCTTCACAGCAAATAATTTATTTTCTTGACTTTATAGTCGATTTTTATTATTTTGCGATTAACTTGTTGATTGACTACTAGGTAGATTGTATAGTTTGGGCTAAAAAGCCTTAAGTTGGTAACATGTAGCTGTTTTGAGTTGACTACATGGTCAATTTAGAACTTTAGTTTGATAGCATGATGTTGCTTTTGCATAAATTACGGGGTCAACTTGAAATTTTAGTGTGGAAACATAAAGCTACTTGTTTGTCAACTATGAGGTCGACTTGAAGCTTGAATGGCAGCATGAAGCTGCTTGTTCGTCGACTATATGGTCAATTTGAAGCTTGAGTGGCAGCATGAAGCTACTTGTTCGTCAACTACAGGGTTGACTTGAAGCTTGAGTGGCAGCGTGGAGCTGCTTGTTCGATAACTACAAGGTTGACTTGAAACTTTGAGTGGCAGCATAGAGCTGCTTGTTTGTTGACTATAGGGACGACTTGAAACCTAGAATAGTATAAGGTAGATACGGCTGTGATAATGCAAACAAATGGTAGCAGTGTTGCTGTAATTTTATTAATATAATAGAATATGAAAGTGATTACAATATGCTTTCATATGTAGAATTTCATCAAGTTGATGGCATTTCATGGGTAAGGGAGCTCATCCCTATCCATATTAGCAAATCGGTAAGCGTTATGCTTTGATATCTTCACCACGGTATAAGGTCTCTCTTATTTCGGGTCAAGCTTGCCAACATTCTTAAACACTTCCACCTTTTTGAGAACAAGGTCTCCGATCTTAAAATGGTATAGCACTGCATGGTGTTGTAAGCCTTTTGCCTTCGTTTATCGATAGTCTTAAGGTCGAACTTCCTTTCTAATGTATTTCTAAGCGGGTGGAAGTGAATGGCTCAAGCCTTATATTGAATTAGTTCTTAGGGGATGACCTCCTTGGACCCATAGATCAAACTATGAGAGCTATGACTTGTGACTATATGGAGAGTTGTCCTGTATGCCCATAACACTCTTGGGAGGTCATCTACCCAGCTCAACATTGTATCTTGTATCCTAGCTTTCAAATGGTCGAGAATCATTCTGTTTGTCACCTCTGTCTAGTCGTTCGACTGAGGATTACCCATTAAAGTAAAGTGTTGGGTGATTTCCAAGGCTTCGCACCAACTTCTGGTACTTATACTTTAGAATTGAGTCCTATTGTCTGAATGAGTATCTTACGTAGGCCAAAACGACAGATGATATTTTTCAAATGAAACTCTTAATGGCCAAGTCAGTTATCTTTGGTACAGCCTCAGCCTCAACCTACTTGGAAAATAGTTGAAAGCCACGATTATGAGCTTTCGCTAACCTGTTGACTTTGGCAGAGAGCCCAAAATGTTAATTCCCCACTGATCAAATAGCTAAAAAATTTGAACATTAACCATGGGTGCGGCAAGTTGATGTGATAGGTTCAAATGAACTTAGCATGATGTATATTTTTGAGCAAAATCCACAAAATTTTTCAATAATGTTGGCCAAAAGTGTCCATACTTGATTATTTTATGTGCAAGGGATCTTTCCCTGAAATGGTTCCCACACATGCTTGCGTGGATATCCTGCAATACTTCATAAGCCTGGTTAGGATCCAGGCACCTCAGAGGCGGTCCAAAGATCGACCTCTTATACAATTAGCCATACTTGTCCAATGCAAACCTGGCAGCTCATCCTTGAAGGCGTCAAGCCTTATTCTTGTTTTCGGGGACTATGCCATGACTCAAGTAGAGTTTGATTGGATCCTGCCATGAAGGGACTATCTCCCCAATGCTCCCTTCTAGGTTCTCTTCGAGTGGGCCAATCGACGGCCTATCTACAACTAGAAATGTTATTGTTCTATCTTTTATGTCGTTGGTCAAGCTAGCAAATTTGGATAGGACATCCGCATGCTCATTTTCAGATCAAGGTACTTGATTGAAGGTGAACTTTTTAAATGATTGTTGTAATTTTCTAACCTCCACATTTACCGGCTCATCGTTGAATCTTCAGCCTCAAAATTTCCTTCAACCTATTCTGCTATCAATTGGGAGTTTGTGATCGCAACCAGGTGCTCAACTCCTTGATTGAGTGCCATTTTCATTCCCACGAGGAGAGCCTCGTATTCTACCTCATTATTAGTAATCGTATAGTCGAGTTTTATTGCAAAATCGTATTCCTCTGTTGCTAGGGAACGGAGAGCCATTTCTGCCCTACCTTCAGATGTAGTCAATGATCTATTAGTGTGCAAAATCCAAACAAGAGGGGATTCACAATTTTTCTTAGGCAAGTCGACTCGTTCGATGATAAACCTTCCAAGACTTGCGCTTTGATGGCTGTTCTCAGCTAGAAGGTAATATTGAATTCTCCCAATTCGATGGTCTATTTGATTAACCTCTCAGATGTGTCTAGTTTCGACAACACTTGCTTCAACGATTGGTTGGTTAACACTATCACGACATAAGACTGGAAATATGGATGCAGCTTTCGAGCCACGATGACTAGAGTCAAGATAAATTTTTTGATCTCCAAGTAGTTATGCTCTGAGCCTTAGAGTGACTTACTGTAATAGTAGATTGGTTGATGGCTTCTATCTCTGGTCAAGACCAAAACTAAGCCGATCGATGTTTTTGAAACAACTAAATATATGTGAAGGACCTCTTCAAGTTTGGATTTTGTAAGCATCGGGAGAAAGGATAAATACTATTTCAACTTGACCAGCACCTGATCACACTATTCATTCCATTGAAAATCTAACTTCTTATCATTCTTGAGAATTTTGAAGAAAGATAAGCTCTTGTCTGCCAATTTTGTGATGAATCTACCTAAGGCAATAATCTTTCCAACCATACGCTGTACATCTCTGACTGTTCAAGGAGGGACGATGTCCAAAATGACCTAAATCTTCTGTGGATTGGTCTCAATGCCCCGTTGACTGACCATATAACCTAGAAATTTACCTCCTTGAACCCTGAACATACACTTGTTTGGATTTAGCTTTAGACTAAATGCTCTTAATATTGCAAAAGTGTGATTGAGGTTGAGTAAATGGTCCTGGGCCTTTTTTGTCTTTACAGTCATGTCATCAACGTATACCTCGATCTACATGCCTATTTCATTCTTGAATATAAAGTTGACCAATCTTTAGTAAGGTGCTTTAGCACTTTTCAGTCTAAAAGGCATGACCAAAAAATAATATACTCCATTGGGAATCACAAAAGAAGTTCTATCCCTATCCTCGTAGGCTATGAATATTTGATGATAGCCTTGGAATGTATCCATCATACTCAATAACTCACAACCAGTAGTGAAATCTACTAGTAAATCTATTCAAAGTAGGGTGTAAGGATCCTTAGGGTAAGCTTTATTCAAATTTGTAAAATCATTATATATACGCCATTGCCCCTAATTCTTTAAGATGAGTACAACATTACAAAACCAAGATGAATATTGAATTTTTATAATGTAACCCGCATCTAAGAGTTTCTTAACTTCTTTTTTAATGATCTGGATCCTCTCAACATTAAATATCTTTGTCTTTTGCTTGATCGATTTATATAAGGGGTCGATATTAAGGCGGTGCATGATCACACTGGGGTCAATTCCCTTGATGTCAGATGCTCTCCAAGAAAATATGTCAATGTTTCTCCCCAAAAAATTGACCATAAAGCACTCCATGTGAAGGCCCATATCTATGTCGATCCATGTTATCTTGTCGGGGTTCCCTTATTCCAGCTCAATAGTTTTAAATTCCCCAATGGGCTCCACCTGAGTATCTTCCAACTTTCTATTCTTGTGAGCTTAGACCTCTTCGGGTTCCGCTACAAAAGCGTCTCCCAAGGTCTTCAATTATGGTCGAGTTTTTTGCTCGCTTGACTTGACCGAACTATTGTAGCACCTTCAAGCTTTCTTAATGTTACACAGCAATTCACCTGTGCCAGTCGAGCTAAAAAATTTGATCTTCATGTGATGTTGAAATAATGGCATGAAAATCATTGAGGGCTGATTGACCAATTATAACATTATAAGCAAATAAGGCATCGACCATCATATAGTTCACCATCAAAGTCCTTCTTTGGGGTGCTTCCCCAAATGATGTTGATAGATTGATGGACCATTCTGGAATAATTTCTGATCTCCCAAACGCGACCAGAGAAGTAGCATAGGTTCAAACTTTAGTTGCCCCAAGTTCATTCTTTTGAGGGTGGAGAGGGAGATGATGTTAGCTGACCTGCCATTATCAACCATAACCTTCCTCACTTCAAAGTTGGCAATCTCAGCAAAGACTACCATAAGATATAATCAATGTTTTAGTCGATGTTCTTTCCTTTGAGGTGGGCCAAGTCGCTATCAATGAAGGAAATGGGCTCTATGCTCATTGATAGATGGAATGTTATTTCGATGGGTGAGGCTTTGGTCGACTCCAGCCTCCTCTGAGTCTGCCTCTTCACTAATTTTGAGTCCCCCTTAGTGGGACCTCCGACGATCATATCAATTACTTCTTGAATGAGCGGGCGATCTTTATGGGCGGGTTTTTTTCCTTTATCCTCCCTCCTTAAGCTGACCAACTTTTCTCTATGGGGAGTTCGATCGGCTTGACCCCTTTTGACCTGAGTGTCAACAACTATATTTTTTTGAGATGGCCCTGTCTGATGAGCCTTTCAATTTCATCCTGGAGATTGAAACATTTGTCGGTGTCATGCCCCTTTTATTAATGAAAGTGGCAGTACTTTTTTGATTTTTTTCATCACTTTAGTCTCTGTTAGATTCCTCAATTTCTTAAGGAGATTGTCATGATGAATGACAAATAGGACCTCTCTCCACAAAATATTCAATGGGGGTATAGTCATTGAAGCACTTTATTGGAGATCAACCTCTCTCTGTGTGTTTTTGGTCGTCTTTTTCCTTTTTCTTTTTGTCGACCTTAGATTTTTCAAACTTTAGCTTGTTCATATCATCTTGAGTTATATATCTCTCCGCTAGGTCGAGCAATTCCTCCATCAACCTTGGGTGCTCTTGCACCAATGCATTGGCGCATTTCTTGTGTTTGAGTCCTAAGAACAACACATCAATCAGGAACTTGATCTTGGGGTTGTCTATCTTCAGAACCTTCATGTTGAACCTCATAAAGAAGTCATGGAGGGACTCCCTCTTGTTTTGCTTGACAGCATGGAGGTGAGTGTAGGGGAGTTTCGCCTTTCTCTAGTTAGCGAACTGGTGCAAGAATTTATCACAAACTTGATCGTAGGAGTATATCGACATGGGCTCCAGCTTAACAAACCAATTGAGTGTTATGCCTTGGAAAGTGGTCACCAGTATCTTTGCATGGATATACTCATTGTGCCTGTGCAGCTACATCATGTGCTCAAACTACATCAAATGCTCATTGGGGTTTATTGAGCTATTGTATCTTGGTAGTCTGATTAGGATCTTGGCATCAACAGCAATGCGCTTGTTAACAATCTCTTAGATGAAAAGGGAGCCTCTCTCTCAATGAGACCTTTGGGGGCCCTCTGGGTTGGGATCCCTCAGTGTTTCTCCTTGAGATCTCGTCGAAGTATCTGTTCAGTTGCTATATTTGGTAGGAGACTTTTTCCATTTCTCTCAATCAGCTTGGGTAGCATTTCAATCAAAATGCGATCTCCCGCGCTTGACCCTATTATGTTGTAGGGCTCGAATAGGCAGAGTCGCATAATCTATGGATTTATCCACTTCTTCGCATTGGTTGTGTCTAAAATGTTTGACCCTATTATGCTGCTGGGCTTGATTAGGTCGAACATGGTGGTCTGCGGAGTCAGCAATTTTCTGCCTTGGCTCCAATCACCCCCTCTCTCCATAAGGGTGTCTACGGCTGGCTTCTCATCTAGCTAGTGGTTGCTTGGACTCCTGGTGACCACGACTGTCTCGAGAGGACCTTTTCTCTAGTGGAGGTGATTGCGGAGTAGCATCGCCAGCCGGGGCTAGCCCAGTGGCGTGTCTATTTAATGCGGTGAAAAGTTGAGCAGACATTTAGGTAGATATTTGTTCACTTTTCAACTGAATCAGTTGAGGTATGGTCAATGTTACAACTTGCTCCTGGGGGGCACTAGGGCCTGGAGCATGCGAACCTTGCTGGGGTGGAGGGGGAGATGGAGATGTGGACCTCTTGTTCTCCTCCCTCTCAAATGTAGCTTTTCTTGTATTCACCATTTTTTTCAGTTGCAATATCAAAGTTTTCCACAGACGGTGCCAAAATAATAAAGTTGAAAGTTGTATTTAGTGAATATAGTGGTGTTTGGGCTAATTCGACTAGGAGGTCGAACAATCCAACAATTATATTCTTTAAGATCTGAGATCTACAACAAATAACAAACATTAAACTAGTTGAGGTGGCCTCAGCTAATGCACTTTGATGCTCAAGTTAGTACTGGTTGAATTGAGGTAATCAAGTAGCAAAGTAAGAGCATATAATGTATATAACATTACTTGGAGTATGGCTGACAATGATGTATTTATAACTTTCTCTTAGTCGATGATATTTCTAAGATACCCTTATTAAGTGTAGAAGGCTCTTGTCCTTACTTAGGGGTTATTGATCATTTTCAATCCCAATACTATTTTGGATGGTATCATCTCCTACTTTCATGGTGAATAGTACTCTGGGGGTGCGCCTCCTTGCCAGAGGTGGTAGCAAAGTTGATGGTAGAGATTGTACTGGGTGGCATGTGCCATTATTGCAGAGGCATGCTACTTGTTAGAGTATTAAATGCGGCAAACATATGAGTCAGCGCCAGAGTGAGCACTCTGGTCAACAATAATTGAATAGACAAGGCGATCGACCAAAGAGATGGTTGAATGGACTAAGTGGCTTGAAGCCTCCTATCGAGTATGGTTGATAACAATCTATTCGACTAGGCGGTTGTAGTCGAGTGATCCAGCCTAATTGAGTCTAAAAATGTCGTTGAGGTTGTGCATGTTAAGTGGGCCTAAGAACCCTTTCGAAAGTCAATAGTTTGTTGGTTTGGACTTGTTAGGCTATCCCATATCAGCCACTTTAAATATACATCTCATTATATAAAAATATTCTTTTATATGTTCAACTTCTCTAAGTATACCATTCTCTCTAGAGATTCACGTAGATGGAGCCAGGGTTTGAGAGGAGCAACCCCTCTCCCTCTCCCTCCCCTAAAGTTTTGAAATTTGATTTTTTGTATTGAAAATTTTAAAATATTATAATTTTGTCATCTCTCATATTATAAAATGGTCCTTCCTTCCTTTTATTGTTGATGTACATTTTGCCATTATTCTTCTTTATTATTTTAAATTTATAATATATTATATTTTTTATAATTCAATTTCACTCCTTATAATAAAGATTTCTGGCTCTATCTCTAGACATTCATATCTACTACTACTATTACTACTACTACTACTAATAATAATAATAATAATATGAAATTTGATGTAATTTTTTTCAACTTCAAGTGGCTAATTTATTTGTATCAATGGTGGGACTTTACTTCCACGTCGATTAAAGTACTTTTAATAATTTGTTATTCTTGTCCTTTTCAGAGACAGAAAACGAAGGGAAAAACCGTCATCATCTGCTTAATTATTAATTTAGTTAAGCAAATTAATATAATATATATAGGAATAGTTTACTCATAACTTAGTCACAATTATTGTGTTTGAAAACCCAGGATTCCAGAAGGTTGTAAGAATTTTGATTGAAATGCCGTTCAAGCAATGATACGCTGGCAATTGTCTTTTTAAAAAGATTAGGTCCGGCAAGATTAATTTGAAAATTAGATAAAGGATGAGCTGTCTGGGTGTGATTGGCTTGGAACTGAAAAGTCCTGTCCAACCAGACACGCATTGTATGTATTATATAATATCAACATTCACTCTTATCCCTTAAATTTGACCAAATGACAATTTATACGTGACGTCTGAGTGTATATGTTTAAGTTCAAATATTATTATTTTCTCTATTTTTTTTTCAAATTTTTGGTGACATATGGGAGGAAGTTTTTTTAAAGTTATGTAAAAATATTTTTTACTTTTTTCAAAATCTTCATATTTGTATAAAATAACTATTAAAATCAGATCAATACTACATCACTATCACATAATAATCCCATAAAAATTACAGTATTGTACATATATCTACAAGTCTTGTCTTTCATATATATTTCTAACCACTTCCTACAAGTATGGTTTCTCCCATCTAAACCAATCTTCTTACTATTATCTATAATTTTTTCCTAAGTGCATGACAGGAATTAATTGTTCTCTTATATTAATTGTTTTATTTTCTTTTTATTATAATAATTATATTTAAATTATCTAAATTTGAAATATCATCACAATATGATTAATTTTCACTTTCATTGAATACATATCAATGAAGTGTGTACTAACTATTAGTTTTCGTAAGTTTTTTTTATGTAAGGCATCCTACCTTACAAGTTTTAGGCCTTGTTTGGTTTCATTTTCGTAGCCCCTATTTTTATTTTTCACTATTTCAAAAATAAAACACATAACATTTTATATATTTTCACCTAACATTATTTTTATTTTCATTTTTAAAATATATTTTTCAATAATCCTTATATCTTATCCCAAAAACATATATATTTTCTTTCTCTATTTCATTATTTCTATCTCTCTCAACCTACAACCTACAACCTACAACCTACAACCTACAAAACCCAATATAATTATTATTTTTCGAACAATTCATTCAAATACAAACTCATTTTTAACTCATTTCCACCAACTAACTTTTATACTATATTTGATTCAAGGATTTTGGTGAGGAAAAGAAAAGAAAATGCAAAGGAAATTTTTTTCAATTGTTTGGTTGAGAAGGAAAATGTTACATAAGAGATAATTTAAGGGAAAATATAAGGTATTGGAGGAAAATGAGGGAAAATCCTACCCAACCTCTCTTTTCGTATCCAAGACATTCATCACCCTTCTTCTTCCAATTCTTTTCTTCATTATTTTCTTTAACTACCAAACAAATTTGATATTTTATATTTCCTTGATTTTACTCTCTTTTCTCTAATATTTTTCTTTCCTCATCAAAATCCTTAAACCAAACAAAGTGTTAAAATTTTAGAAATAATGGAAATGAAAATTAAAAAAGAGAATAAAACCAAACGGGGCTTAAATTTTTGCAAACCTCCGTCGGTCAACGCTCTCCACTTTTCTAATTGGCTCCCAAATTTTGGATATGAGGCACTATTTCAAGTTTGGCATTAATCGTCATTTTTTTCTTTTAAGATTTTGAAAGAGAATTAAACATTCTAGTGCTCAATGGAGTTGAATGCTTCCACAGATCGATGTTACAATGTGTGAGGTCATATTTTATGGATTTCATGATACAATATTGAATTAGTAGAGAATGTTATATTGGTCCATCCAAATGTTTCACAAGCATAAAGGTATGCATGAACGTAAATTTTTCAAGTAATTTTCATTTTGTTAAGGGTTCAAGAATTATTTTAGAATTACATTCTATGCGCCGTTTAAAGTGTGCAAATCACTATATATACGTAAATATTAAAATTTATATGCGTTCTTTATATTGTGGAACCTGGGGACTCATAACTAATTTTGATTTTTCACATTTTTTTACCAATATAATGTATTTTCAAAATTAGTTCTTTTGAAAAATATATTATTTTTAGTGTGTATTGGAATTGAAGTTTTTCTTTTTTTTTGTAGAACTTTTAACATGGTGAGTTTAGTCTAACTTTTCAATAACTTATTAAAAAGAATTGATTCTGGTATAACTAATTTTTACAGTAATAATTAATTTGCAAAGTTTATTTTGAAATATCGATTTTACAAAGTTATAATTTGCCAAAAAAATATAAAATTTTATTTTTATAGAATGCCGATTATTCTTCAAATCCAAAAGCGAAATCATTATTGACCAAATGCAATTTTGATTTAGGTTTGTAAATGATATCAGAAGTTAGAACTACAATAAAAGTCTAAAAATGCTTTTAAATGTTTCATTCGCTGAATCCTGCTTTCCCTAAATAGTAAATACATGAGACATCTTAACTTTTGTTAAGATATGAGGATAAAATAGACATTTCATCATTAATACTTGCGGACATATTTGACTTTTACAATAATTCTAAATAAAAATGTTCACGTGAAAAAGATATGATAAAAAAAATTGACAATTTTCAAAACATATAAAGGAAAATTAATAGTAAATCAAAAGTAGCTGCATTTTTATTAAATTATGTTAAAAAAAAATCTAGAGCAAAATGAAGATATTTTCGAACCAATATCTACCACATCCCAACCAAAATGACATCTTCATAAATTTAACTAGTACAATAAAATTTTAATAAGGAAAATATTTATAATTCTTTTTTAAGTTTTAATATATAGTACTTCATATTTTATTTTATTTATCTTTTTTCTCGTGAGATTCCAAAGTCCAAGCATATGATTAGATGAGCGACGTTTGGCTGAAGCTTCGAATCAATATACGGTGCCCACAAATTTGAAAGTGGACTTCCGGACAGAAATCAAGTTGCCAACGTTGTCAGCACAATTTTAATGGAAAGGGTGCCCACAAGACTCATTGACCATTGCATGCGAGCGATCTCCATTTAGCCACGGATTCAGTCAGAGGAAAATTTTGAAAAAAATAAATTAAAAATAGGAACCAAGGGGACATTTTTGAGTCAAGAAATCAATGTGAGCAGGTAATGACTAAAGCGACCATCAACCTCATGCAAGAGACTAACTCGCCTTTTTATGTTTTATTTATATTATTAATATTTATTTTATAATTTATGATTATAAATTCTATCACAAATTAAAAAAGTCAAAAATTTTAAAATAATTTATGAGTTGCTCCCTTCTTCGCCCATTGATCAAACTCTTCTTTATAAGGACAAAACTTGTTATGAGTTAGTTGGCTAAGTAACATTGCTTTCGCATTTATATTCGTGCGGTGAAGTTCCAAATTAAATAGTCTCAAATGCATGTGTGTGTAAACAAAAAAGAAGGGGGAGAAACAAAGAACAAAATCTTTTCTTTTGCTCAAGAGATAATACCTTACAAAATTGAATTTTTCATGTTGGATAATAAGTTTGGATTCCACATCAAATAAATTGAGAATAAAAGATAGTTTACGGACCATTGTTTTCTCCCATCCATTAAAGGGTCTTTTCATAAAGGCAGAATTTTTATTTCAAATACGATGACAAGACAATACCTCATAAAATTGAATTTTTCATGTTTGATAATAAATTCGCATCAATTAAGATAGTTTGTGAACCGTCTTTTTCTCCCATTCATTAAGGGGTCTTTCCATGAAGACACAAATTTTTATTCCATAAGTGACAATGTGACAATAGCTCATAAAATTAAATTATATATATATATATATGTCTGGTAATAGATCTGGGTATATGCCTTATTTTGCTTAAAAAAATATAGTTAATTCGAATTGTGTAGATAATGAAAATTGGGCATGTGTCATGGTTAGCAAAATCAACATTTTTTATTTGTTCTTTACTTTTTTATTAGTAATTCTTTCCTTTTTCTTTGGAAAATCTAGGACAAAAAGCTAATTGAGAAAATAATAGGAATAGGAGGAACTAGACCTCTAGAATGATTGAGGTACAAATGCTAGGTGTAGGCAATGACTTAGCATGCATAAGGCTACTTCGAAGCAACAATGTGGAACAATTTAATGCAAATCAAATAAGGAGGAGTGCAATTTCAAGCCATTATTGCTACCTTTTTGAACCCAACTTAGTGTAGCTGAAATTTCTATTAGTAGGGCATGCACAAGTAAATTAATTTTTTATTGCATAAAAATACTTAAAGTTTCAACTATTGAAAATTTGACTAGGCCGATGCAATCAATCGTAGACCAAATTATTTCTCTTTAATTTTTTCGTTTAGGGATAAATTATAATAGATTAGAGGTCAAATGGCCTATTAATTAATTTTAGTTAATTAAGTTATATAAATCATATGCCAAGCGCTGATAAAAATGAATTAATAATATTTTCTTTGTTACCAAATTTTGCGGTCCATTTGGTTCTATTTCTGTTGTGCTTCTTCTCATCTTTCATTATTTTAAAATTAGAAACTATTTGCTTGTAGTCATTTTCATTATTTAATTTTATTTCCAATTCTTCTTTCATTTATCTTACCATTCTATTATAATGATAATTAAAAAATATAAATATATTTTTAAAGAATACATCTTTTCATGCATTAAAAAAAATATAAATCTAATTCTTTTTTATTCCTATACATATCATACTCCAAATTTTTAAATAAATTATCCAAATAAAACTTATAACCATTTTTTCATATTTTAAAAATAATAAAAATCCAAAAAGAAACTACAAACACAACCAAACAAATTCATGATCACTATTTTTTTTTTCAGAGAAGATTTTCATCCTCTAAAAATTTTCTGAAACATATAAACAAATACTTCACTTAAAATTCAACTTTTTCAGTTGAAATATTATTAAAAAATTTCAATAATTTTTAATCATCAACATCAATAAAAACTATATATATTTATATCTTTTAATTATTATGTTGTTATAAATACATATTTTTTAATCATTATATCACCATAAAAATAAGATATAATAATATAAAATTTTGATTTGGCATCATTAACCAAATCGAAATTTATTGTACAGCAAAAATTATATATTTTTTAAAGTATAACTAAACACAATTGTATTCATTACATATTTTTCGATGTTGTTGCTAAAACATAAATCTCAAAATATATTTTTTTAAAAATTTCTCAAAACAAAAACAAATATGTTTTTAGGGTCTCGGTATAATTTAATTCGGAATTGGTCTCTGATCCCTTAAAATTCGTCGTAGCCCTACGCCAAAATGGCAAAATCAAAATGATAAAATCATGTAAATTTCGTGGGAGGCGCAAAGGACCATAGTTTTTCCCAATTGCATTGTTTGACTCAATCCAATGGTCCTTGTGCTGCCTAATCCTGTACACACCGGTCAACTTGTTTCATCTATCAACTGTCAAACCATACGACCCCAACCGCCTTTCCCCCACCCCAACCCACCCGACCCCAAACTCCAATAATCATATAAATTCAGTTCCCCAGCACTTCATCACAACCCAGAAAGAAATCACACAAACACACACCAAAAAGCAACTCCAAATCAAAGGAAAAAAGAAGAGAAATTAATGGATGGTGGCAATAGGGACCCTGTGAAGGTGGTGATAATCAACACACAGTACGTGGAAACTGATGCGCGGAGCTTCAAATCTGTTGTTCAAAGGCTCACCGGAAAGGACTCGACAGCGGCGGCAGCAGCCGTCTCCGCCGCCCAGGAGCAGCCGAGGCTCCAATCCAGAAAGGAAGTTTCGGCCTGTATCAGTAATAAAAAACCGGTTTTGGACCGGGGCATGTCGTTCAAAGATTTTGATAGGATGCTTAAGGAGTTGCCTCCACTTGATGAACTATACCGGCTTTATGCCGAATAATTAGCTTCCCATTTATGAATTTTTTGTACGTGTGTGTGTGTGTGTGCATATATATATATTAAACACAGACACATATATACACACATTTGTTGATTCTTTTATTCGCATTAATTTTCATTTGTATAATTTCTTAAGCAAATTAATGAAGTTAGCAGTTACTCCTCTTTCTAAGAAGAGGTAATGGATAGGGAGGATGCAAGGAAGAGGACAAAGAATAACAGAAATATGGGACCACTATGGTTAATTAAAGTTGGTATTAAGCTAATTACGACAATGCCATAAACAAATACTTAGGCTACGTACTTACAAGAAACGTTTTTTTTTTTTTTTGGTACATTGACTGTACTGTTGATGTTAAACTTGTTCTCATTAAAAATAAGATGGTTGAGGTTATTCAGTCAATAGAAATATGTGATTCGCAAATAGTCGTTGAATTAGTCCCGGATAGTGCTAATGACAAACTGGTCACCGTCTCTCAAGATACAATGATTATGTCGAATGGTAACAGCCCTGCAAATCGTTTGATCACTCGAACTCAAGCATACTGAAACTCTCTTTTGTTACTAGACAATGCAAAAATTTTGTGTGTAAAATGCTAATATTCGATGTAAATTCGAAAACTGTATATAAAGAATTGAGGGTGCAGTCTCGATAATGGTAGCAAATAACGATAGTCATTTTTCTGACATGGGAAAGTTGAAGGATGTAGTTTGGATGCATTTGTTGGTGGTGGAGGATATGAGTTTCGTGTTTTTAGCTTTTCCACATGTTGATTTTGTATTTATAGAAAATTAATCATTTTTCAACTCTCTCAAATGTTGAAAATTAAATAATCTGATCAACATTTGGAGAGTTTAGAGAATTGTTTAGGTAGGCCGAAAATAAATCAGACCAAGATTGAATTTGGTCCAAAAAATTCATACTTGATTGAAGTCCCAATTCAATTTAGTTTGGAGCTAACTTCAATCCAAGCCTACAACCATGCCATGATAGGCCCAAGTCCAAGTCGAGCCAAGCCACGCTGAGCCAAATAGCAACGGCAGTGCACCCATTTGCATGTTGCTTGGATTGAACCTATTACCATATAGGTCCCCTTCCCTCCAAATACTTATGGAACCCCGAGGGCCCATCTCTAACCTTCATACTTGAGTTGATTTATTTTGGTCGGCTTTTTACTCATCTTCCAACATAGGATGGAGTTTCTCTTTTCAACTTTTTTGCACTCATTGGCTTTTTTTCCTAGTTTTTTTAATCAACTATCTAGTAACTCATTTTGACTATTAATTTCTCATTCACTTAAAATTGATTTGGCCAATTAATCGCATTGTTGATATCTTCTCGCACCAATTACAGCGATCACCAATTTCTTAGAAATTAATGATTTGAGCCCACTTAAATATTTGATTAAAGAAGACCAATTCTCAATAATTTTTTAATTAATTAACAAATAATCTTGGTTTGTGTTTAGAATATCAACAATCCACTTTTAATAATTAATAATAATTTGCAATCAACTAAAACATACGATGAAAAGAGATATATGTATGCATTCTTGTAAGATTCAAACTCAATGCCTTATAATTTTGGAGCCTCAATTTTACCATTTGAATTAGATCTCATAAGCTCTTATCCTACAAAGTAATTAATTAAAATGAGCACGAAATATTCACCAAATTTGCAATTAATTGTAGTTATGTATGTTTCGCCAATTCATTTATTTTATGTTTTTGATATGAGATAACCCAACAAACTATCGACCTCAGAGGACCTCTAGGCCCACTTAACATACGTAACCCAATAATGCTTTTAGACTTAACTGGGCTGGATCACTCAGCCACAACTACCTGGTCGAATAGATAGTTTTCGATCGTATTCAACGTGATGCTTCAAGCTACTTTGTCCATTTAACTATCCCTTGGTCGACTACCTTGTCTATTTGATGATTATCAACCAGAGTGCTCACTCCAGCGCTGACTCATGTCCTTGTCATATTTAATGATCTGACAAGTAGCGTGCCTCCGCATTAATGGCGCATGCTACCCAATATAGTCTCTGCCGCCAACTCTGGCAGGGAGGCACCTACCTAAAATACTATTCACACTGGAAAGTAGGAAATGATACCACTTGAAATTGGAAATGACCAATAATCCCAAGAAAAAAATAAGATCCTTCTACAGTTGATAGGGATATTTTAGATATATCATCTATCAGGAAAATGCTATAAATATCTCATTACCAACCACATTCCAGGTAATGTCCTATACACTATACGCTCTTACTTTGCTACTCGATTACCTTAATTTGATCAATACTAACTTGAGCGTCAAAGTGCTTTAGTCGGGGGCACCTCAGCTAGTTTAATGTTTGCTATTTGTTTCAAATTTCAGACCTTGAAGATTATTATTATTAGATCGTTCGGCATTCCTGGTTGAATCAGCCCAAACACCACCCTATTAACTAAATACGACTTTCAACCTCATCATTTTAGCACCA
>JACGDI010005482.1:140980-160709 GCA_014898725.1 Jacaranda copaia | reverse complement strand
TGCATTAAATAGACACACCATTATGCCAGCCCCAACTGGCAGTACCACTTCACAACTGTCTCCATCAGAGAAAAGGTCCCCTTAGGATAGTTGTGGTCACTAAGAATCTAGGTGGCCACTAGTTAGATGAGAAGCTAACCCTAAATACCCCTAGGGAAAGAAAGGGCAATCGGAACTAAGGGAGGAAATTGCTGACTCCACAGACCACTAGGTCCACCACGTTAAACTTAATCGATCCTAATATCGCGATAAGGTCAAACGCTCTAGACACAACCAATGCAAAGAAGTGAATGAATCCACAGACTATGCGGCCCAGTCTATTTAAGCCCCGCAACATGATAGGGCCAAGCGCGCGAGATCTTATTTTGATTAGAATGCTACCTAAGTTGATTGGGAAGAGTGGAAAGAAGTTTCCCTCCAAGTGCAACAATTGAACAGATGCCTTAACGAGATCTTGAGGAGAAAAATTAAGAGGGTGCCCAACCTAGAGGGCCCCCAAAGGTCTCATCAAGAGAAAGGCTCCCATTTTATCTAGGAAATTATCGACAAGCGCATTACTGTCGACACCAAAGTTCTGATCGAATTGCCAAGATATGATGGTTCAACAGACCCCAATGAGCACTTGATGCAATTCGAGCATATGATGCAGCTGCACGGGCACAACGAGTACATCTATGCCAAGATGTTGTGACCAGTTTCTAGGGCATAACACTCGATTAGTTTGTTAAGCTGGAGCCCTCATTGATATACTCTTATGATAAGCTGTGTGACAAATTCTTGCACCAGTTCACTAGTCGGAGAAAGATGAAACTCCCCCACATTCACCTTCATACTGTCAAGCAGAATGAGAGAGAGTCCTTTCATGACTTCTTTATGAGGTTCAACATGAAGGCCCTGAAGATAGACAACCCGATGATCGAGTTTCTAATCGACGTGTTGTTCTTAGGGCTCAAGCACAAAAAATACGCCAATGCTTTGATACAAGAGTGTCTGAGGTCAATGGAAGAGCTTCTTAACCTAGCAAAGAGATATATGACCCAAGAAGAGATGAACAAACTAAAGTTTAGAATCTATGAGGTCGATAAAAAGAAAAATAAGGAGAGAGATTATTAGAAACACAGAGAAAGAGGTCGATCTCCTATAAAGCATTTCCATGACTACACCCCACTGAATATCCCAAGGAGAGAGATCTTATTTTTGCCATCCAACATGATAATCTCCTCAAAAAATTGACAAAGCTGATGGGGACTGAAGTAATGAAAAAGTCAAAGAAGTATTATCACTTTTATAAACAAAAGAGGCATGACACAAATAAATGCTTCAATATCCAGGATAAAATTGAGAGGCTCATCAAACAAAGCCATCTCAAAAATATGTGGCCATTAACACATAGGCTAAAGGGGATAAAATCGATCGAACTCCACATAGAGAAAGGTCAGTTAGCCCAATGAGGGAAGATAAAGAAAAGAAACCTACCCATGAAGACCGCTCGCCCATTCGAGGAGTAATTGATATGATTGTAGGAGGTCCCACTAAGGGGGACTCAAAATCAGTGATGAGGTAAACTTAGATGAGGCTGGAGTCGACCAAAGTCTCATTTATCAAAACAACATTCTATTTATTAACGAGCGCAGAGCCTATCTCTTTTACTAATAGTGCTTAGCCCACCTTGAAGGAAAGAATATCGACCACAAAATTGATTGTCCCATGGTAATCTCTATTGAGATTGCCAACTTTGAAGTAATGAAGGTTCTAGTTGGTAACGACAGCTTAGCCAACATCATTTTTCTCTCCACCCTAAAAAAAGTAAACTTGGGCCAGCTGAAGTTTGAACCTATGCGCAATCATCTAGTTAGGTTTGGAGGGTCAAAAATTATTCCGGAAGGATCCATCAAACTCTTAATGTCATTTGAGGAGGTGCCCCCAAAAAGGACCTCGATGGTGAACTTTCTGGTGGTCGATGCCTTATTCGCTTATAATGTCATAATTGGTCGATCAACCTTCAATGATTTTCTTTCTATTATCTCAACCTATCACATGAAAATCAAATTCCCGACCTTGGCTCGTACAGTGAACTATTGTGTAACATCAGGAAGCGTGGAGGTGTTATAATATTTTGATTGAGTCAAGTGAGTAGAAGACTCGACCATAATTGAAGACCTTGGGGGATACCTTTATAGAAAAACCCGATGAGGTCCAAGCACATAAGAAGAGAAAGTTGGAGGATACCCTCGTGGAGCTTGTTGGGGAATTTAAAACTATTGGTTGGAGCAAGAGAACCCCGACAAGATAACTTGCATCGGGACAAATATAGGCCCTCATCTGGAATACCTTATGGTTAATTTCCTGAGAAGAAATATTAACATCTTTACCTCGAAAGCATCTGATATTTAGGGAATCGACCCTAGTGTGATCGTGCATCGCCTCAATATCGACCCCTCATATAAATTGATCAAGTAAAAGATAAAGACATTTAATGCCAAGAAGACCCAGATCATCAAAGAGGAAGTCAGAAAACTCTTAGATGTAGGTTACATTGTAGAAATTCAATATCCATCTTGGCTTTGCAGTATTGTACTCGTCCCAAAGAATGACAGACAATGGCGTATGTACAACGATTTCACAGATTTGAATAAAGTTTGTCCTAAGGATCCTTATCCTTTACCTTAGATAGATTTACTAGTAGATTCTACTACTGGTTGTGAGTTATTGAGTATGATGGATGTATTCTAAGACTATCATCAAATAGTCATGGCCCTTGAGGATAGGGATAAAATTTCTTTTGTGGTTCTCAATGGAGTTAATTGCTTTTTGATTATACCTTTTGGACTGAAATATGCTGGATCAACTTGCCAAAGGTTGGTCAACTTTATATTCAAGGTTAAAATAGGCAAGTCGATGGAGGTGTATGTTGATGACATGATTGTGAAAATGGAAAAGGCCCAGAACCATTTGTTCGACCTTAATTACACTTTTGTAATATTGAGAGCATTTGGTCTAAAGTTGAATCCAAACAAGTGTATGTTTAGGGTTCGAGGAGCCAAATTTCTGGGTTATATGATCAGTTAATGGGGCATTAAGGCCAATCCATAGAAGATTTAGGCTGTTTTGGACATCACCCATCCTCAAACAGTCAGAGATGTATAGCAGCTGGTTGAAAGGATTATTACACTGGGCAGATTCATTATAAGATTGGCAGATAAGAGCTTGCATTTCTTCAAAATTATCAAGAATGCCAAGAAGTTAGATTTCCAATGGAATGAACAGTGTGATCAGGCGCTGGTCAATTTAAAATAGTATTTATCCTCACCCCTAATGCTTACAAAACCCATACTGGGAGAGGCCCTTCACACATATTTGGCTATTTCAGAAATATTAATCAGCTCAATCCTGGTATCAACCAGAGATGAAAGCCATCGACCAATTTACTACTGCAGTAATTCACTCCAAGGACAAGAGCATAACTACTTGAAGATCAAGAAATTTGCATTGGCGCTAGTCATTATAGCTAAAAAACTGTGTCTATATTTTCAGTCTCATGCTATGATAGTGCTGACTAATCAGCGTTGAAGTAAGTGATGTCGAAGCCAGATACCTCTGAGAGGTTAACCAAATGGGCCATTAAATTGGGAGAATTTGATATTACCTTTCAGTCTAGAATAGCTATCAAAGCGTAGGTTTTGGCAAACTTCATCACCAAACAAGTTGACCTACCTGAGGAAAATTGTGAAGCCCCTTTCGTTTGGACCTTGCACGTCAATGGATCATTGACCACATCTAGAAGGGAAGCAGAAGGGGCTCTCCGTTCCCCAACAAAGAAGGAGTATGATTATGCAATAAAACTCGACTATGCATTTACTAATAATGAGGTAGAATATGAGGCTATCCTTGCTGGAATAAGAAAGGCACTTGATCGAAGCGTTAAGCACCTAGCTACTATCATAAATTCCCAACTGGTAGCAGAATAGGTCGAAAAACATTTTGAGGCTAAGGATTCTACGATGAGACAGTACCTAGCGGAGGTTAGAAAGTTGCAGCAATCATTTAAAAAGTTCACCCTCAGTCAGATACCTCGATTGGAGAACGAGTATGCGGATGCCTTATCCAAATTTGCTAGTTCAACTAGGGGCACAAAAGATAGGACAATAATATTTTTGGTCGCCGATAGGTTGTCAATCGGCCCACTTGAGGAGAACCTGATAGGAAGCATTGAAGGGATAGCAATTTTATGGTAGGATTCAATAAAACTCTACTTGAGTCATGGCACAGTTCTCGAAGACAAAAATGAGGCTCGACACCTTTAAGGGCAAGCTGCCAAGTTATGCTAGACGAGCATGGCCAATTGTATAAGAGGTCGATTTCTAGACCACCCTTGAGATGCCTGGATCCTGACCAGGCTCATGAAGTATTATAGGATATCCACGTAGGCATGTGTGGAAACTATTCTGGGAAAAGATCCCTTACACATAAAATAATCAGGTATGGATACTTTTGACTGACATTACTGAAAGACTCTGTGGATTTTGCTCAAAATTGTAAATCATGCCAAGTTCATTTGAACTTACCATATCAATCTGCCGCACCCATGGTCAATGTTTAAATTTATTGGCCATTTAACCAGTAGGCGATCAACATTTTGGGCTCGCTGCCGAAGTCAATAGGTCAATGAAAGTTCATAATCATAGTAGTTGAGTATTTTATCAAGTGGGTCGAGGCCGAGGCTCTCTCAAAGATAACCAATGAAGCCATCAAGAGTTTTATTTGGAAAAATATCATCTATCGTTTTGGCCTACCTAAGATCTTTATTTCAGACAATGTGACTCAATTCCAAATTAAAAGTACTAGAAATTGGTATGAAGCCTTCAGAATCACCCAACACTTTACTTTAGTTGGTAATCCTTAGTCGAATGGCTAGACAGAGGTGACAAATAGAACAATCCTCGATCATTTGAAATCCAAGATACAAGATACTGGGTCGAGCTGGGCTAACGATCTCCCAAGAGTACTGTGGGCATACAAGACAACTCCTCGAATAGCCACAATTCCTAGCCCTTACAATCCAAAGCAGTCATCCCCTCAAAATTCATTCAATATACAGCTTGAGTTATTCACTTCCACCAGCTTAGAAACACATCAGAAAGGAAGCTCAACCTTGAGACTGTCGATGAGCAGAGACAAGATGCTTACAACACCATGCAATGCTACAGGTCAAAGATGGCAGAGAACTGTAACAAAAGGGTCAAGCTGTGCTATTTCAAGGTCGAAGACCTCATTCTCAAAAAGGTGAAAGTGTCCAAGAATGTTGGTAAACTTGACCCAAAATGAAAGGGACCCTATATCGTGGTGAAAGTTTCATAGCATAACGCTTACCGACTAGCTAATTTGGATGGGGATGAGCTCCCTCGCCCATGGAACGCCATCATCCTAAAAAAATTCTACATATGAAAGTACATTGTAATCATTCTCATATTCTGTGATATAAATAAAGTTCTAGCAACATTGCTATCATTTATTTGCATAGTTACAGTTGCATCTACCTCACAACACACTAAAGTTTCAAGTCAACCATGTAGTCAACAAACAAGTAGCTTCACACAGTCAATCCAAGTTTCAAGTCGACCCCATAGTCAACGAATAAATAGCTTCACGTTGCCTGTTAAGTTTTAAGTCAATCTTGTAGTCGATAAATAAGCAGTTTTACACTATTACTTAAGTCTCATGTTGACCATGTAGTCGATGAAAAAGTAGCTTCATGCTGCCACTTAAGTCTTGCGTCGACCCCGTAATCGATAAAAAAATAGCTTCATGCTGCCTAATTAAATTTTAAGTTGATCATGCAGTTGATGCAAAAGCAGCTTCACGCTGCTAAACCAAAGTTCTAAATCGACCACACAGTTAACTCCAAACAACTATATGCTATAAACTCAAGGCTTTTCAGCCTAAACTATATAATTGACCTAGTAGTCAATCAACAAGTCGGCCATAAAATAATGAAAATCATCTATAAAGTGCCCCTCAGCAAGACTATGTGTATCTCTCAACACTAACCAAAATCGATGACAAAGTTATTGAATTTTCTGGATAACTAACATCGTTGTCAACTATTTACCCATACAATCATGATAGTAAAGTTGCATTTGATGAGAAATATATGAAATTCATTTCATTCGACAACAAAGATATTAAAAAATATGTTTCATTGATTGAAATATTCATTACAATAGCATTCTATTACACAAAAGAAGAAGAAGAAGAAAATAACAAAAAGCAGTAAAGAGTTGGGACATCAAGTCTGGCTCGACCCTACTTGGTCACCTCCCTCCGGGTCTTTGTTAGGCTCTAGCATCGTCGATGCAAGCAATTGAATGGCTCGAGTTGGTTGTGAAGGCCCTGCGACGTTGACTTACCCCTCTCTTACTTGGAAGGCAAGGTCTTTGGCGAAAGCAAACTTATTCACCAATTCGGCTAGTTTGGTCTCAACCTTAGCCTTTTTCTACTGGGCTTTAGTCATGGGCTCAACAAGGGCATTTGTCACGGTATCCTCTCTTTAGCCCCATCGATCCCGTCCTCTTTAGATTCGGGATAAGGCTGCGACTTCTCATCCAGGATAGGGCTTATTCTGTTTCTATCTTCTGTCCAAAAAGCATAGCCTAGATACCCGAGCTATTTTATCGCCTTGTGGAATGCATTGTGAGCATCATCAATAGACAGAACCATTCTCGCATCTTGGAAGGCCAAGTTCAGTAGAAATTGTTCCATCGCTTTCTGTCGCATCGTAGGGAGCTATCGAGAAAAGGTTGCTCGAGCCTTCTCAAGTGCATCTACACAGCTGGTCGATTGACCAGAGAAGTAGCTCACCTGTATGTCCAAGTGAGCCTTCTTCAATATGGAGTCCATTCGATTCCTTTCCTCAACTACTTGTATCAACTGTTGATCTTTTGCATTCAGTTGCTCTCGAAGGTCAAACACCTCCTTTGTTAGCTGGTTGACCCAGAGTTGGGAATACTTAAGCTGAACCTTGAGGGTTTTTACATTCTTTCCCTTTCGTAGCTCTTCACGGTTTGCCAAGGCCAATTTCAATTGGCAGTAAAGGTGATATACCAGTTAGCTCACATGAAATAAATAATATTAGTGAGTAATGTAATTTTTTAAAAGAATAAGTCGATGAGAAAAAAATCGACCTCACACTTACCATATTGCTATGGTAGGCCAGAGCCCTAAGTGCGCCAACAGATTCCAGTTGAGGAAGTTGAAACAGCACCCCATTGCCACGCTTGTCAAACAAGTCGTAGCCTGTTATCGCTTTCGACTTGCCCCTTGCCACCCACTATTTTCTTAGGCACTGAGCCTCTCTGCTCAATCTTTTGTTTTTTACCCCGACCTATGGGGCTGCTTTGAACACGTTCCTCTGGTCGAGTAGGTTGAGGCGTTTATTCGATCTAGGATACGATAGGAGTGATAGTCAATCGGGTCAAGAGGGTAGGCTTTGCTATAGGGGCCTCTTATCGAGCAATCGCTTGATGTTGCTCAACATTTCTCTGTGATCTTGCTACAACCTTTGCTCGACTATGGGCCATCACTACTTTTCGATCTACCAACAAAGATAACGAAAACCATCAGAATCGAGCAGAAAGATAAAAATTTACAGCTATCACAATCGAAAAGATCTCTACCTAGCTAATCGCCCACGGGCAAGTTGAGCACAGTCGGTGATAGGCCAGCTAGTACCAAATATCTCTCTTTGATTAGAATCAAGGCCTCTATCTGCCCAAAATTGATCAATTTTTGAACAAAAATGTTGAGCCAGCTAGGCATTTTGGTTCCCTGGCATTCCCATATGCCCCCTCCACCACCGTCTTGGAATATTAAACTCTCTAGGCCCTCGAACATAAAGAAAGTATTTTTTTCACTCCTGGCCATACGAGGAGGAAGGGGCTACTAGAAACTTTTGACACGATCATGCCGTCAGATAATAAAAGCAAGACTCTTCTATACTATCCAACTTTCGTGACATTAGCAAATGGAACTGGTTTGAAAAATTAGCAAAAGAGGCTGGCTGGTTGAACATGTGTATTAGCACAGCAAAACCATAAATCGTGGTGAAATAATTGGGAAGGAGTTGGATTATACAAACCTCGAGGTCTACTAGGAGGTTGACTATAGCTAGTGCTAAAGAAAACTTAAGGCTGCACCTCAACCTCTCTTCAAACACCGTTATGCTTCTCCTTGAAGGTCGATGCATCCTACCCTGAGGCCTAGGCACTAAAAGCTCATATTCATTAGGGATATGGTATATCTCCCTAATTCAAACTAAATCAACAAGAAAAATCTTAGACACTATTTCACTATAGTGGTCTAGAGTAAACAATCAATCCCACAATGCCTAGACTTTGCTAGGGCTAGCATCGCCCTCGAAAGCAACCCTCTCAATACTCAAGCTGCTCGAGGTTGAGTTGTCACTCGACGAGCAATCAGAGGTATTTTCAAACACGCTCCTAGACACACTCTCACCCCCAAAATCCCCCTAAAAATGGACACTCTCGATCTAGTGTTCTCACAATCTAAAACACTAGACGTCTTTGCAAAGAAAAATAGAGAAAAATACAAGCTTGTAGAAGAACTTACAGTAGGTAGCTTGAAAACTCTAAGTGCAGAAAGGATTTAGAGAACTCTGAAAGCAAGAACTTAACTAGAACAAATTCAGCAAAAGTGAAAAATGAATGTTTCTACTTTGCTTATTTATAGGCATTTAGATATGGGAACCCAAGTAGCAGTAATCATTGTAGTGCCGCCCTTTAGCGCTTTGTATTCTGCGACATAACTGGCACATTAAATGTGCAAAATCATCAAATATTCTGGTCAAGAATTCAAAAACCTTGGTCGAGTATTCAAAAACCTTGATAGAGAGTTCAAAACCTTGGTCGAATGCGCATGACCATCATTCAGTTATCTACTCCCTGCTCCTGCTCGTCAACAAGCTCGATTAGGACTACAAGTGAGAGGGACTCATAATATGGGATAGCCCAATTGACCCATTTAACATGCGCAGCCCAACAATATTTCTAGACTTAGGTGGATTGGATCACTCGACCATAACCACCTAGTTGAATAGATTATTGTCGATCATACCCAATGGTAGGTTTTAAGCCACTTTATCTGTTCAACCATCCCTTTGGTTGACCACCTTATCTGTTCGATGATTATCGATTAGAGTGCTCACTTTGGCATTCACTTATGTCCTTGCCGTATTTAATGCTCTGACAAGCAGCATGCCTCCGCATTAATGATGCGTGCCACCTAGTACAGTCTCTACCACCAACTTTGACAGGGAGGCGCCTACCCAAAGTGCTATTCATCTTGAAAAGTAGGAGATGAAGCCACCTAAAATAGTACCAAAATTGAAAATGACCAATAACCCCCAAGCAAGGACAAGAGTCTTCTACACTTGATAGAGTTATCTTAGACATATCATTTTTCAAGAGAAAGCTTTAAATACCTCATTGCCAACCACATTTCAGGTAATATCATATACATTATATGCTTTTACTTTGCTGCTCGATTACCTTAATTCGACCAGTACTAACTTGAGCGTCGGAGTACCTTAGTTAGGGGCACCTTAGTTAGTTTAATATTTTCTATTTGTTGCAGATCTCAAACTTCAAAGATTATTACTATTCGATCGTTCAACCTCCCTAATCGAATCAGCCCAAACATCACCCTATTCACTAAATACAGCTTTCAACCTCATCAATTTTCTATAACAATATTCTCCCTATTTGAATTCAAAATTAAAATGTAAAAATATCAATGATTGACTATATATGTACATCTTCACATTATAATGTAAGATGTGGTTTTTATGCAACAAATAAATGTCAAAATTTACAACTTAAAAATTCAAAATTCAAGAAAAGCTTAAGTCAACATGAAAAAATAGAGGTTTTCTTTCAATAATATTGCCAGCATGAATAGCTTGACTATAATAGTTCACAATCAGTATATCTGGACTCTGAATTTTAAAAGAAATAGATAAAAAAAAAAGGTATATAAAGTATACAATTATATTTTTTTTTAAAGTGAAGGAATAATTTTTATGAGACTTTCTTCGTTAGCATCTAACATCCAAATATAACATACTAAAAAAAAAAAGAAAAATTATTGTGATGCACTAAAATTTAACATTGCTATCCTAATAAGTATTAATAGTAATATTAGCAAACTCTACGGCCCAACAACCGCTACTCAGAGAGCCCAGTACGTGTGCTAAATTTTATTAGTTTTGAGTAGGGATGACACCTGAGCAAGGTAGGGGTAGGGAGTTTCTCCCCTGCCCTCGTACCCATCCTTAAGCCCCCACCCATTCCCCCATTCCCATTCTCGATCCTTGTCATGGGAAATTTTTTGTCCCTATCCTTGTTCCCCGAACCCCCATGGATCCCCATAAAGGAGAAATGACCAAATTAATATGAATTAGGGTTTAAAATTTAGGAGAGAGTAAATAAAATTTAGAAATAAAAATTTAAGAATAAAAATAAGGTCTAAATTAATATATTTTATTTATTTATATTTTATGCTAATAAAGTTTTGTAAATTAGATGAAAATACTAAAAAGTATAAAAAATAATATATATATACACACACACACACATAATATTAAAGGTACTTTAACAGGGGTGGGGAATCCGCGGGCTGGGGAGTATGATCCCCGTCCCCGTCCCTATCCCTGAACTAGCTTTGGGGGGATTTCTTCCCCATCCCCGCGAGGAAAAATTCTCCGAATTCGGGGACCCCAAATTGAGGATTATTTTGTCATCCCTAGCTTTGAGCTATATATATAGTACTAATTGTGATAATTTATATGTAATTATTGTGTAATGGTGATAACTTGATAATTATAAATATTAATTTTGAAGAGTTATAATTTTAATTTACTTAAAAAAAAAAGAAAAAAAGCTGGAGATTAGTACATAGTAACAAAGTCTTAAGGTGACAATTTCAAAATGCCACTAAATATGACATATTTAATAATAGTAACTATTGGTATGTCATAGTGATAGCTATCACAAGCTTAATAGTGGCAATAGTTAATATTAAATTATTACTAAAGGCAGTGATATCTAAAGAATGACACAAAATCTATTGTCATTGGAATACAACAATGTGCAAACAACATAAAAGATCACACAAAATGCGAAGAGTGAAATCCTTCAAATGATATAGTACAAAGACAATGCAAAATTGTCCAAATCTCTTTAAGGACACAAAATCCAAGAATATTGGAGTATGCAAGCATCAATTACGTCTAGTCTACACTTAGCTATTGAAGAAGATGAAGTGGAGGGAGAGAACCTAACTAGAAAATAAGAAAAAAGCAATCCTCAACATATAGAAAATGAAAAAGACTTACTTCTAGTCTAAATCCTACTTTATTGATGTTGAATCTATAGCAGTTGGATCTCCGACATGGCCTTAGTGCCAACCTCCGATAATCCACCAACCGCTCTAGTAGGGAGGTTAATGAGAATGGTAGGGTCAAGCAGAAACAAGTCCTCCAGGGGATACCGATTATTCTCAATGAACATGGGGAAAATTTTAGATAATCTATTTTTATATCATGGTGGCCCTTACCTTAACTACCTCAATGAACTCATTGGAGCTCTTTAACTCCTTTATCACCTCATTGCACACAGTAAACACAAGCATTTCCCAATGGACTCTTAGCAACTTCGCGAACTCTTTAATCTTCTGAACATGTTGTTAGGCAAGTTTGCAGCTTTCTCTTTAAGAATGGCTATCATAGTTGTAGTCCCCTCCGCTTGGTGGTACACCTGCACAATCAAGCCCTAAACTTATTGCACAATTGTGTGTACAATATGCAAGCAAAATAAACTAAGTAGGAGGAAAAGTGCTTTCTATGGGTTAAGTCCCCGACAACAAACTCTGTCAGTGGCAAAGAGGAGAGTATCTTCAACTTTTCCTAATTGTACTCACTAACTCCATTTTGCAAGATATCAATATAGAAAATGGTCTCATTGAAATTCCAATGAAAATCTACAACACTTCCTATGCAATCCATAGTGGAACAACTCCTTGCCTTCACTAGCATAAAAGAGGCATGAAAACCTTGGGTAATTAACCCTAATAATAGATTCCCGAGCATGCTTTTCAGTTGGTCTTGAAATCACTGGCTTTAGAGTTGTTGCATATGTCCATCTGATGCATCATAGAATGAAGTGGAACATGAGGCTTCATGGAACACCTCTGAGGAGGGCTCGGATGTTGTCTTCTTAGGGACAAATCCCTATTGGGAATGAATCTCTAGGATGTTGCTCTGACGCATGCCTCTTGAGAGAACCACCATTTGCCTTCCTAGTGTGAATCTTCACCAAATTGGTCTTCTTTTGTTGATAATTCTATATATATTTAGCGATGCGAAATTTTATTTTATTGTGTTGATGATGTTTATATTAATTTTAATATTAACAAACTTTTTTAGAATAAATTATCTCAATTAAAATAAATTAAATAAAACAATTGATATAGAAATATTTAGCTTTCTTCACATTTTCTACGGTAAAAATTAAAAAAAAAAACGAAAAAGTAAAAGAGAGGCTATTATTGGATTTGAAACTAGAGCCAATAGCAAGTCATGTTCAAATGAAATTGAATTTTTTGAGCCGACAGTCATGGAGCCCACATTCAATGCAAAAACTATAAATAGGATAACTGACCTTGAAATATTGAGATTTGTCTTTTTTGAACTTATAAATGCAAAAATAGAACTTTTTGTTTGATACTAAAAATATCTAAAGAAAAATGAGAAACCAAAAGTAAAAACCTAAAACTTTCTTTGATTTGTATAAATTAAAACATTAATTTTATACATGCTTAAGTAATTCTAAAATAAATAAAAGTAATATTTTAAATTAATGCCACCATTATTGATTATTTTTTATGTATGATAAAAAACTTAAAATTTTTTAAATTAATTTTCTAAAAATAAAAGATGAGACGAAATTTACTACCGTCTCAAATAATGAACAGTATAAACTAATTTTAATACAAAGACAATACATAACAATAAAAAATTTGGCTTTCAAAATGCACATGGATTTCTAAAAACGGGGGAAAGATTAAAAAAATAAAAAAAAAATAGAATCTAATTCATATTAATAAAATGCACACATTATTTTTAAATGTTTATAATAATTACATAATTTTGAAAATATTAAGGGAGAGATATATCATCTAATTATGAAACGCACTATTTCAAAAAAAGAAATGTGAGACCACAATTCTAATTATGATATCCACCCTTCATTTAAAATACTAATTATTATGTTACAAAACAATGTCCTTGGTATACTGGCAATTAACAAGATAAGGATTTGGATTACTCATCACTTGCGCTTTAACGTTGAGTTATTATGGGAAATAAATTTGCATTTTAATTTACATTATAATCATTTCATACATTTCAAACATGGATGCATCATGTAATAATTAGTGTGTGATTTTTTTTCTTTCAGAGGAAGGTTGAAGATGACAGCGACGTAGACTCTTTAAGTGGACTCATCATACAAGACTCTTATGAGGATAATTCAAATGAAGTCATTACTGAACTCACAATTTATTTGGAAGAAAGCTCTTAAAAAGGAGCTATGCTAACAATGGATCTTTGTACTTTGTACCTTAAGGGCAAATTATTATACCTTAAAGGAGTTGTATTATTTTAAATTTATTCAGACTTTTAGGATAGTTTAATTTTGATGTAATTTATTTAAATTCTACTGTCTATAAAAGGATGTATTGTTTATAATGCGGACAAAGGTAGTTTTAGCTTCAGTCTTTAAAAATTTATGTATCAAAATTCTCTAAGAAGTCTTCCTATTTATGCAAGTTCTCTCTTCCATTTTATAAAATAAAATAAAATAAATCTTTAATTATCTTGTGCACTCTTACATTTCCATATTAATTTACACAATCAAATCCGACTTATAATCGGCTTATTACCTCATAGGTACCATACTTGTTCTTCACAGTAATTTTATTCCAAATCCAATAGTCATATAAGCACATTCATAAAAAAGCCATCAACCATCTTTTGAAATAGCACAAAGGTTCTATACAATGACGGCATGATTTTGATGACCCATACGGTAAATCTCCAACATATCTTTCAGTTGCCTTCTAAACTCCAAAACATTAATTCCACAATGTAATACGAGAACCTCACAGAAGGTTTCGGATCAAACATCTTTTGAAACTTTCACAAAAATTCTTTTACAACATTGAGATCATTTCAACATTCACTCACAGTGAAGGATTCATGAGAATGGTAGTATATTATGCTTGCAGCTCTTCTCAAATCAAATTATTTATTTGATAAATTATTTTAATAGACAATTCAAATATTAATTAAGCTAAAACTCCTCAACTATATGGCACAAACACTTCAATCAGGTTACAAATGTATTTTTTTTATAAATTCCACTAACCCACTATTTATAATGCACATTATCGACTAAGTCATTTTAAAAACACTTCTTGCAACTATTAGACTTTGGTATGGTTTATGCTTGCAATAAATTTGATTCTATTCTTTTTATTTGTTTTGTATTTCATTGTGTTCTTTTTGACTTTGTGGCTAATTTTTTATTCTTTTTTTGTAAGAGGAAAATATAGGTCCAGCATCAAAATTTTCTTTCATGTTTTTATTTTTCTTCTTTTTTTTAGTTTTTCAAAAGTGTGATTAAATTTTGTATTTTAAAAAATGAATAAATATTAATAAAAAAATTATTTATGCACACAAGAACTGCATACTACTGCTATTAGTTTTTAACGAAGGGTTGAATCCCCAAATTTTCGGTGGCCTACATATGTTTCCTCCCTTTGGGTAGGAGTGCTTTAGTTGAGGAAAAAGCACAAATGGGTTGTTCTATGCGGTTGAGAACAGATGCATGGGATACATCCAACTTACCCAATTTAGCAGTAATGGAATATGATATCATCCAAAAATATTAAAATAAGCACAATTAGTGGTTATTACGGTTAGGTTTCATTAGGCAGTGGACTCTCCCCTTAAATTACAACACGTATACCAACATCAAGTACAAAACTAACTCGCCCTCGCTAAGACCGTAACCACTAACCAAGTTGGATGGACCAAAATCCAATTTTTTTGGGTAATTACAATTCTGCACTTCTAAAATATGTCATTGATTTTTTCCACCCCATATAATGTTCTAAACGTAACAAGAGCTCCCTTAAAAGTATAATGTGATGAAAACTTTTAAAATAAAAATGCCCTCCTTATTTACACTCAAAAGGTTTGTTTCCTCACAACTCACAGTTGCCCTCAAGAATCTACTTTAATTTGACTAATTTCCAAATTTTATTTAAGAATTTTTATTTGAAAATTGAAAGATACCTTAATTTATCTTTTTATAAATATAATTAATACGCAAATGTGTAGAAAAATAGCTTGGTTGAGTCAAGACTATTACTATAGAAAAGAAAAATTAATGATAAAATAATGGGCGGCGATAATAAATTTGTCATTAATTATATATTTTAGATGATAAAAAAATTTATTTTGTCGTAATTTATGATATTTATAAGTTTAACAGTGACTAATGCTATGTCTAAATTGTAGTTATTGACAATTAGTAAGATATTTATAGTGATAATAACATAAATAACTAATTATTTACAGTAACAAATTAAAGTGTTAGTTTTTATCACTCTTAAGTTATATTATGCTATATAAGATAAAAATTATCAGGGAAAAATATCATTAATAATATAATAAAAATTAATATTGTCACCCAATATATATTATTAGTGATAATTTTTACATTATTACTTTTTTTTACTAATATTATATTTTTTATAGTTTATATACATATGATGTTATCTATGGCTGCGATACTAGTATATCTATAAAGTTTCATTTGTCTGACATAATAACAAATAATATACTAAAATATTTTAAAAATATTGGTTGAAGAGAGTTTTAAATAACATGCACATAATTAATATTGAAAGGTTTAATAAAATCAAAATAATTATCAAACAACTGATATAAAATTAGCCAAAAGACCAAACAATTTAATTGCTTATTCTAAAAGCGAATGGCGCACATTTTTTAGGTTAAAATAAATATGTCTGTTTATTTATAATAAAATAATTTATGTCTTAATAATCTAGGAGACAATGCGTTACTTTTACGATTAGCATATATCAATTAATTGAAAAAATTCAAATATTTGACTTGTTCATTTAAAATGAGTTAGGTCTTAACAATATTTATCACGAGTCTCTAATGAATCAAGACTTTGGTCAATAAATTATACATTTCATAAATTAAACAATATTATAATATTAGGGGAGGCATAGATTCCTTTTATACAGCGCGAGAGAGCATGGAATGTCACAATATGCTCAAAATCGAAACCATTTTTTGACCAAAATTGCGCAAATCTCAATATGAATGGCTGAAAGTCATCATTCGCATTTTGACATTGGCTTTTTTACTTTTGTAAAGTGCCATCATCAAACTATAGCTTTAGCCGTAAAATAAATTAGGTATAACATATGCTATTTATTTTGCACTTTAATATACAATAATTGCGGTATTTTATTTTATAATATTGTTTTATTCTTGTTTGAGTTAAATTCATTTTATTTCCTTATATTATCAAATAGGTGTCAAATACTCTCCTATACTACTGAAACCTTCAAATACTCCTTTCAAAGTAATCTATCATTAGTAAAATAATTAATAGTGTTAAAACTCCATGGTAAATTACTGAATAAACATCATAAAATAACTAAATAACATAAAAATTTGGGATACGTGTCATTTTTTTCCAGTGTATACAAATCTATTCTTGACATAAAAAAACGTGATTGGAAAGAAAGAAATATATTTAGCTTACTTTTCTTCTCACTCACAGAGAAAAATCCTAAAATATAATCCAAAAATTTTTAAAAAGATCCAGCAAAAATTTAATGGTGAATACTAAAAAATATAGTGCCTATTTGTGGAGAAACAACCGAATTGATTTTTTACGAGTTGTCTGAAGTTAATCAGTTAATATATCTCAACTTTGAAACCTTAGAATCTTGGAATTTTTTTCAATTTTCTAATTCAATTAAAGTTTTACAAAGTAGTGATAAATTATAAGTGAAATATAGCAAAATCATACATATTATTATAGATTTTTTATATCCCAAAACGAATGCAGATTTGGAAAATTTTAAACAAACAATTCCAAAATAGAAATGCAAACAATGGTCCCATGTGTTTTTCCATGTAAGCTGCTTCTGTTATGCTGCCCTCATATGTTTTGTATTATACTGGAGTTTAATGTTCTTTTAAAAAAAAATGAAATAATTTAATATTTTTGTTGGATTAGGAGTTAAATGATGCTTTAGGTCCTAAATAAAAGTAACAAAATTAAAGTAAGAAACTTGAGCATTAATTATATAATAACTCACAAGAGTATTTTAAACATAAAAATTTTTAAATGGTCATATGTGTAAGGGAAAGACAATTTTAATACCACATCAGTCAAACAACCGTTGCTTTTTAATGGCAAAAAAGTTTGAGAGGTATTTGACATCTATCCCATAATAAAAGGGGTAAAATAAATTTAACCCTTCTTATTTTAATAATATACAATTGAATTAATTAAATATTTTAATAGGCATTTTCTATATAGTATATCTTATTCATTCAAAATTATTGAATGAAAGGCTTATTCCACTACCAAAAAAAAAAAAAAAAAAAAAAAAGAAAGAAAGAAAGAAAGAAAAGAAAAGAAAAGAAAAGAAAAGAAAAGAAAAGAGACGAAGATAAGATAGTTACAAAATAATAAGTGACAAATAAAATTTATCATTAATTATATATATTAAGTGAAAAAAGAATTGGTTACGTCATTTTAATGATTTTAACAAGTTAAATAGTAGCAATAATAGCGTTTAAATTGTTATCATCGACAATTAATAACACTTATATGGTGAAAATCTAGTGACAATAAAATTTTTATTGTAAATTATAGTAACAACGTTTGTTATTACTTAATTATCACAATAGGGGCTATCACCAATTATCAATAATGATAAATCAAAATGTTAATTTTTATCACTATTTATGAAATATATTGTGGCAAAACAAAAATGGTTGCCACTTAAAAAATTATTAGTGACAAAATAGAATTTATTGTCACTTAATATATGTATTATCAGTAAAAAATTTACATAATCACTTATTATTTTATCATTGATATTCTATATTTTTTAGTGTTATCAATATTGAATGAAAGTTAATCTATCTTATTATATAATCTACAATCAGAAAATTTGATTATAACCCTCGAATTGAATTACATTATTTTGTTTTATTCTAAAAAAAAATTTAGAGTTCGTAACCATTTACATGCACAAAGAAAACGCATAAAAATAAGTGCAAGTAAAGAAAGAAAAGAATTAAAGAAATAATTGGGGGCAAGCAAAGGTATGAATCGCATGCTATGTTGCTTGGCTAAGTAACTTGAAATGGGAAGTATGCTTACTATGGGGATGTTAGCCGGTGGCGTGACATGATAGAAATTGTCCGTGGAATGGGAATTTATTTTTATTTATTCTTATTCTTTTTCTTTGGTTTTGTAATATTTTAATTTATTTCTTACTTTAATCTTTTTTCTTTCGAGAAAAAAATTAAAACATAATTTATCTGTACGAGCAATATATATAATATATATATAAAAGTAAAGAAAGCTCGGAATATCTCTTTTTCTTTTGTTATGTTTGGATATTAAATTTTAATGAATGAAAAAGTACGACAAAAAAATTCAAAACAAAAAAAAGAAAAATATAAATTCTAATTTTTGATTGAAAGAATCCCAAACATAGCCTATTTCTATGGAGGAAAAGCACTTTACGTCCTATGTTGACATATCTATTAGGGACATTAAAGGTTGTGCAATTATTGTCTATTAGAGGTTATGGAAAAATCAGTATAGGTCGTGTTGTCTATGTAATGATGAAAGGCCCATTCAGTCATTTGATTATTCTCTATGCTTATAAATAAGAATTATAATCTTTTTTATCTTTTTAGTATGTATTGATATCAATACTAAATATATATTAATAATAATATTTATATGAAAATAAGCTGATGATACTTAAAATGATTTATCAAGCAAATTTTAGTTGTCATATAAATAGAAGAAAAAAAAATAAAAAGATAAATATATTTTGCTCAAATAAATTATGAGCAGTTCAATAATTTAAAAAGTTCAATAGCTGCTTCAAACAATTTTATGAAAATAGGACAATTTCTAAAATTATTAATTTTTATTGAAAATAGAACAGGACAATAAAATAATTGATTGTTCAGTCAGTCTCATTGTCTCATTCTATTACTTTTTTGATCAATGTTAACCATCCAAAATGATTATAAAAAATAATTATACAATTTGTTGTAGCACACCAAACAAGAAAAGATCAATTTAACATTACAAATATCAGCGAAACCTTTTAATAACCGTTTCTTTGTACCATTTGGTTTCTTTTTCTTTGTAATAGCAATAAAAATACTCTTTGACTCAACTCTTTGATTCCATTGAAGCTCAATGATAACTAGTACAATTCTTTCTTCACTAGTCATGATTGAACCCCAAAGGCATGATTACACTATCCCCCCGCCCCCCACTCCCCACCC